>CM040819.1:50310237-50317737 GCA_022828995.1 Vimba vimba | reverse complement strand
GGAGGAGAAGGAGGAGGAGGAGGAGGAGGAAGAGGAGAAGTAGGAGGAGGAGGAGAAAGAGGAGGAGAAAGAGGAGGAGGAGGAGGAGGAGGAGAAGGAGGAGGAGGAGAAAGAGGAGGAGAAAGAGGAGGAGGAGGAGAAGGAGGAGGAGGAGGAGGAGGAGAAAGAGGAGAAAGAGGAGGAGGAGAAAGAGGAGGAGGAGTAGGAGGAGGAGGAGGAGGAGGAGGAGGAGGAGGAGAAAGAGGAGAAAGAGGAGGAGGAGAAAGAGGAGAAAGAGGAGGAGGAGGAGGAGGAGGAGGAGGAGGAGGAGGAGAAAGAGGAGAAAGAGAAAGAGGAGGAGGAGAAAGAGGAGGAGGAGGAGGAGGAGAAAGAGGATGAGGAGAAAGAGGAGGAGGAGGAGGAGGAGAAGGAGGAGGAGAAAGAGGAGGAGGAGGAGGAGGAGGAGGAGGAGAAAGAGGAGAAAGAGAAAGAGGAGGAGGAGAAAGAGGAGGAGGAGGAGGAGAAAGAGGATGAGGAGAAAGAGGAGGAGGAGGAGGAGGAGGAGAAAGAGGAGGAGGAGGAGGAGAAAGAGGAGAAAGAGGAGGAGGAGAAAGAGGAGAAGGAGGAGAAAGAGGAGGAGGAGGAGGAGGAGAAAGAGAAAGAGGAGGAGGAGAAAGAGGAGGAGGAGGAGGAGGAGGAGAAAGAGAAAGAGAAAGAGGAGGAGGAGGAGGAGGAGGAGAAAGAGGAGGAGGAGGAGGAGAAAGAGGAGGAGGAGGAGTAGGAGGAGAAGGAGGAGGAGGAGGAGGAGGAGAAAGAGGAGGAGTAGGAGGAGAAGGAGGAGGAGAAATAGGGGGAGGAGGAGGAGGAGAAGGAGAAGGAGGAGGAGAAGGAGGAGGAGGAGGAGGAGAAAGAGGAGGAGGATGCCCATGTAATTCGCCATGAATTTATTTATGTGGATGAGGTTGGCTTCAACCTCACCAAAACCAGGTGAAGCGGGAGAAATGTAATAGGACAGAGGGCAATTCCCAATGTCCCCGGAGAGCGTGGGGTAATATAACTCTGTGCTGCCATCACTCAAAACGGGGTCCTCATCACAGTGCCACACTGGGTCCGTAGAACAGCGGCCATATGCTCACTTTTCTGGATGCAATTTACACAATGCTTGTCCCTGAGCCAGATGTTAGTTTTCACCAGGCTGTTCTGGTCCAAAACTGGTTTGCCACCCATCTACAATTTGTAGTTTTGAACCTACCCCCATATTCACCTTTTCTAAATCCCATAGAGGAATTCTTCTCAGCCTGGCGCTGGAAAGTGTATGATTGCCAACCCTATGCCCGCGTGCCGATTCTCCAGGCGATGGAGGACACATGTGGGGACATAGAGGTTGGATACGCCATGCTAGGAGAAACTTCCCTCGATGTTTGGCAAGAGAAAACATATCTTGTGATGTGGACGAAGTATTGTGGCCAGACCCAGCCCGGAGAAGAGATGAAGCGTAGCTTAGCACTGGTGACTGCCCCCCCCGGGACCCCACACACACAACTGTGTTCTTTACTGTATTCTAAAGAATATACTTTTGGTTTACATATGTTTATGGTTTTGTTGTATGCTACTGTATACATTGGCCTAATAAATATGTTCTGTTTCTACATTGCATTGGTGTTTACAGTGTACTTGTTACCCTCAGCGGATTACTTTCACTGTAGAACATTGTATTGAAAAGTAGATATAAGCCTATGAAAGACCAAAGAGCTTTAGATTTAGAGCAACAGTGTCTACATGGTATATCCAAAACTGTACTATTATGAAAGAAGTGTTTGCCATTTGATGCAATGCTTCATTCGGACATGTGTTTATGGCATTTTGAATGCAGTGTTACATTTTGAAGGAGATGTGAGGCATTTTGTATTTTGTGTGCAGTTTTTGGGAATTGTGTGTAGAGTTTTGAAAAAAGGTGAGTTTTTCTCAATTGCTAAAACACTAAAACCCATTGGCTGAACAAAGTTCTCAGTTGCCTGAACTCATTTAGCTAATTGTGCAGTCTGTTGTCAATACCTTAAACCATTTCACATGGTAAAACACAATTTGCAGATCACACTTAGACTTTTCAGCAAAACTCTAAACACATTCTCATTCTCAAAACACATTCTGCACTGTATTGCACACGTCATCCACACTGGTAAACACACGTGGCAACAATCAAATACAAACAGAGAACACACATCACTGATTGAACACAACCACTCAAAACTGATTTACTGTAACCTGTTTCAAATGATGCCCAAAGACAAGAAGACGCACACTGATCACATGTTTACTCCTTTGAATTTTGTCTCTTTCAGTATTGTATACTGTAGTACAGTGCATTGTAGGCTGTATACTGTACAATAAACAAATTGTATGGCCCTGAATATTGTGCTTTCCATTTGTTACAGTTTTTCTCAATTGTTTACACACAAATACTGGTACTTGAGACACAATGACCACAACAATTTAACTCATTCACCAACCGCCTGATCCAATTCTGCTAAACTAAACAATTCCTGCTTTACACTCAAATTGCAGTTCTAAAACACACCTTTTTCAAAACACTACACACAATTCTCTGCTTTTGGCACAATTTTCATGCAGAAAATCTCTTGTTTTCACAAGGAACACACTGCCATTCAGATACACACACTGACTCATCACATGGGCAAACACCCGTCACACAGTTTTACAATCAGCAATCAGAGCTTTAACATAAAAGGGCAACAGGTGAGCTCTTCAACAGGTGAGCTCTTCAACAGGTGAGCTCTTCAACAGGTGAGCTCTTCAACAGGTGAGCTCTTCAACAGGTGAGCTCTTCAATAGGTCAGCTCTTCAACAGGTGAGCTCTTCAACAGGTCAGCTCTTCAACAGGTGAGCTCTTCAACAGGTGAGCTCTTCAACAGGTGAGCTCTTCAATGGAGCAATGGATTTTTTTACTGTAACTGTACAGTCAATTCTTCTGTTGTTTTGTATGTAGACCACTGTATGTCCAACTTTGTGTTGGTTGGGATGTACACAGTGTACATTGTTTTTGTGGGTAAAATAAAATATATTCGTTACCGTGTATTTGTGTGTTCTGAGTATAAAAACAATATTCTCAAATATTTTACAACACACTTATGTATGTACTGTCTGTAGTAAGTGTAACACTGAACAAAAAAAGGTCTAAGTCATTATGATGAATGGAGAAGAAGTGTTTTGCAGTGAGCACATCAGTGTTCAGCTGGTTCTTATAAATGTCTGTTCATATGATGGTTTGTGTGTGTCATTTGAAAACAAAATACCATTTTGAGAAGAAATAACATTGTTTTGAATGTAAAGTTTCATTTTGCAGGAGAATTGAGGGGTTTTGCCCATTGTATTGTGTTTTTTTACTTGTGTGTAGAGTTCTGAGAATATGAGGCATGCTTTCAGAAAATGTGTGTAAACAATCGAGAAAAACTGTAACAGCACTGACTGCTCAATAGGTTTTGACTGGTTGCAGGTTCATATCAACAAAGAACAAGAATTACAGTATCACAGAGACAAAGGACAAGTGTGTGAGATGCAGGGTACAGTGCTGTAGAAATAGGGGTAGGAGGAGGAAGAACACAAAAATTGCAAAGAGCAAAGCAGAGTAGAAATTTCTGATCAATTTTGAGCTACTATGATAGAACATGTTTTCGTTCATCAAAAGACAATGACGGAAAAATATGAAATTTGTTTTGAGATTAAAAATGTACTTCTCCCTGAACTGTTGATGGTACCGTAAGGTGTCACGGGTAAGTCTAAACAGAATAGCAGTCCATAGATATCTTTCAAGAACTATATGTTTCGAACAATGTGTTTTCTATTTTTTGGTGTATTGTTTTCTGACTGCTTGATAGTGTATATCATTTTGATCACTTTGTTTATGATTTGAGAGCAGTGTTTGAGTTTGAACACAGGCAAAACTGTTTTGAGGCGAAAGTTTTGCAAGAGGAGTCAGAGGTTTTGTGAATAGTGCTTGAAGATGAGGTTTTGTGTTTAATGTTTTCAGAAAATGGAGCAACGTTTCAGAAATTGTGTTTTAGCAATTGAGAAAAACTGTAATATAGTAATATTGAATATTGAACTACATGTTAAAGAGATTCTGGAGTCATATCAGGACATGTTCTGGCGTTCTTCAACAGGCACGCTTGGCTCCATTAGAGGAGAGAGAGAGTCAGCGTGAGGAAGACGAGTGTTTCTCTCTTTCAGTTGATGTGTTTCATATCAGAATCTTCCAGACGCTCTTCTCAACATGTGTGAACCTTTCATCTCAGACTTTCATGTGTGTGAACTAATAAGGATGTAACTGTGTACCTTCAAATGCAATGTAAGTCGCTTTGGATAAAAGCGTCTGCCAAATGCATAAATGTTAAAATGTTAAAAGTGTGTGTGTTCTGCTGGTTCAGACGCAATAGAATCGTTTAATGCAGACGCAGAATCTAATAATAATAATCATTTGCAACTAATGACTGTCCCTTCAGTGATGAAACAGCACATGAAGTGTGAAGGTCGTAAATGACGAGAGAACACGGTTTCGGGTCATAATGCTGTTCTGGAGAATCACGTTCATGAACACCAGTGTTTTTCTCTCTGGTCAAACGTTCATCAAGTCCTAGTTTAGTCACATAGATTGTGACTGTGTGTGTTTCCTCTATTCAGAGATAATGATAATCTCTCATCATCGTTGTGCATGAGCGCTCGAGAGCGATTGATAATTACAGCATCTGAGGGTTACTCTAAACCTGCGGATCTGATGAGCTTCGTCTGCTTTACATCACAGCGTTTAAACAAGATTGAGGCGTGAATTATGAAATCAGTTTCTCTGGACGTCTGCCCTCTGCTGTAATGCTGAACGCAGAGCAAAGTTCATCAGAGGAACGTCCTCCACTTCCATTCATTAAACATCTTTAATGCAGATTCAGGATAAACTGAACATCTTCTCTCTGTTTGATGCTCATATGTTCACATCAATACATCAAGAACACCATGGAGGATCTCGATTTAACACTCTCAGAGTGTTTAATAATCTCCTAAAGCTTCAGAATGATTTCATAATGTAGTTTCAGCTCTTTCTGTCCCACAATGCCTTGAGTAAAACATCTTTTTTAGCAGTTTCCTGAAGGCTGTTTATCTCGATTTGCTCTGATTATATAATAAAATCCATTTGATTCAGTTCCTCATTTGTCCTCAGGTTCAGAGTCATGGTATTGATCAGCAATACTCCATGAATGCACAGTTATGGTGGAGAGCGGGGCTAGTTGTTATGCTTTCTATATTTATTGGGGTCGGTTCAGTTATGTCACATATTTAGTCAGATTATGTATAGACTCCTATAGTCTAGACTACAAAAACTAGTTACTGATCATTATATGCAGCATCCAGTTCATGAAGGAGTAACACACACAAAATGAAAAAATAGTTCAAAGAAAACGAGTTGTGTAAAAATACCATTAAAAAAACATGTGAAAAGACCTTTCTCCTGCGAACAGCTCAATCTTTATATAGTGACTCTGTCTGAATGTAAGAATATGATTTCAGAACATAATTCAGAAACGTAAGACGGTTAGAAAACAATATGTTTTTAGGTGAAACTTGATTACTGAGATGTGACAACTAGCCCCGGTGTCCCGTGTCACTGTTAAAAGACATTATGTTCTTACTCGAACTTTCCTTTGCGCTTTCAGCTCGTGTGGTCTAGTCTAAATACACGAGGATCTGCGGTGAAACGCGTCGCGTTGCATCTGCGCGACAAATGAGTCTCGCATCAAAACATCACCATCGCTGTGGAAACGCGCGCGCCGGGATGATGACGCGCGATCAGGAGGAGCGATCAGATCTGCTGCTCAGAAGCGGCTCAGAAGCGGCTTAGCTCGGGACCAGGAGCATCGGATTCCCTGATCATCTGAAGTAAAGAACCGGAACCGGGCGATCGCTGCGCCGTCGGTGTCGCTCGCGGTTCGCATGAGGAATCGAGGATCACTGGATTCTAGGCAAACCAGGAACATTTTCCAGGATCTATAAGAAGGTAGGCACCCTTTCCTAAAAATAAAAATAAATAAAGCCGATCGCTTTATGTAGGCTAGGCTACTTTATGTATTTGTTTGGACTGATTATCGTATAAATTGATGTTCGCTACTTTTTGATGCACTTGAGCGGTTGTCAGTTGGCGTTCATTTGATATTCCTTCGTGTGTTATTGCTTTTTATAATGCAGAATACAAGATCTTACATGCGTTTCCATCCTAATATTTTCTAATTATTCTAATTCTAAGATTCTAATAATGTCGGTCGATTAGTCTCGTTATTTCATCTTAGAAAGTTGCGTGTTGCCTAATTTAGCGGATTTGTCCTTTCTGAACTGGTGTACTATCACAAATAAATATAATATCTGGTATGTGTTACAGGCACAGTGTACATAAACTCATGAATATAGGCTACATATAATAAAATAAAACCCATCTTTATTGTTGACGGTCGTTGTTTGTACAGAATCTGAGCGATTCGGTCGATCTCTCTCTGTATATTTCGTTGATATCTGTATGTTTTTGTTTATTGAAAGAATGTGTCAGATCTCATATGAATGGACGTATTTAATATGTGATAGAAGTTTGATAGGTGAATATTAAAAACGCGAAAACTCGTAGGGCTTGTGTTTTATCGGTCGTGCATTCATGTCAACAGGTCTGTGTGTGTGTGTGTGTGTGTGTGTGTGTCTGTGTGTGTGAGGGTTTGGTGTATGCAGGCGAGAAAAACATTTACATTGACTGTGAAAAGTCCTCAGTAATAAAGGTATGCGCGTGTGTGTGTGTGTGTGTGTGTGTGTGTGTGTGTGTGTGTGTGTGTGTGAATAAACTGTTGTGTTAATCGAATTTTTGCATTCTCGCTCTCTGTCTTTGCGCTGCCGTCCAGCAACAACCGACACGCAAACCTCACCGCTAACACACTTATCAGGAGAGTGTGTGAGAGTGTGTGTGAGTTACACGACTGTCACGCAGATCCACGCGACAGGGGTCGTTGCGTGATCAGGACACACACATGCGTATGTGTGACACAGATAGCGCCAATCAGCAACACACACCTCGTGTTATGAGCCTCTCTCTCTGTCTCTCTCTCTGTCTCTCTCTCTCTCTCTCTCTCACACACACACACACACTTAACCTCTCCCCATTTGTGCATAACTCATTGCTTGAGTGACCGGATTTTAAAGTCGACTTGGAATCCAAATACTCTTCATTCCATCTTTTCTCTGTTCCTGTGATATCTCCACACATGTCTAGGCAAGAGAAAGATTTGATTCTTGCGATGAGATTCTTCACCGTTCTCCTAAACATTGTGAAAAAATCGAATGTATTTGACAAAAGCATCTTTTCAGTCGATGGCCATTTCAGAAGCAGGCCTGGCTAGCAGATATTGTACCTAAGTAACTTGTTGCGAGTAATATTTATACAGTGAATAATCTGTGGATTCGGAGGGCATCTGTCAT
>CM040819.1:50245237-50305237 GCA_022828995.1 Vimba vimba | reverse complement strand
AGAAGAGTTTTCAGTTTGTTTCTTTCCTAAAACTCTTGAAATTTTTTTTTACTATTGTGATTTTACCTCTATATTTTGGGTGAAGGTTTTTAATTGGCTTTCAGTAAAAAAGAGTTAGAGAGAGAGACCCCCGGGGAGGAATGGGTCAGGGTGAGAGAGAGAGACCACCGGGGAGGTATGGGTCAGAGTTAGAGTGAGAGAGAGAGACCCCTGGGGAGGTATGGGTCAGGGTGAGAGAGAAAGACCCCCGGGGAGGAATGGGTCAGGGTTAGAGAGAGAGACCCCCGGGGAGGAATGGGTTAGAGTTAGAGTGAGAGAGAGAGACCCCCGGGGAGGTATGGGTCAGGGTGAGAGAGAAAGACCCCCGGGGAGGAATGGGTCAGGGTGAGAGAGAAAGACCCCCGGGGAGGAATGGGTCAGGGTTAGAGAGAGAGACCCCCGGGGAGGAATGGGTCAGGGTTAGAGAGAGAGACCCCCGGGGAGGTATGGGTCAGAGTTAGAGTGAGAGAGAGAGACCCCCGGGGAGGTATGGGTCAGGGTGAGAGAGAAAGACCCCCGGGGAGGAATGGGTCAGGGTTAGAGTGAGAGAGAGAGACCCCCGGGGAGGTATGGGTCAGGGTGAGAGAGAAAGACCCCCGGGGAGGAATGGGTCAGGGTTAGAGAGAGAGACCCCCGGGGAGGTATGGGTCAGAGTTAGAGTGAGAGAGAGAGACCCCCGGGGAGGTATGGGTCAGGGTGAGAGAGAAAGACCCCCGGGGAGGAATGGGTCAGGGTTAGAGAGAGAGACCCCCGGGGAGGTATGGGTCAGAGTTAGAGTGAGAGAGAGAGACCCCCGGGGAGGTATGGGTCAGGGTGAGAGAAAGACCCCCGGGGAGGTATGGGTCAGAGTTAGAGTGAGAGAGAGAGACCCCCGGGGAGGTATGGGTCAGGGTGAGAGAGAAAGACCCCCGGGGAGGAATGGGTCAGGGTTAGAGAGAGAGACCCCCGGGGAGGTATGGGTCAGAGTTAGAGTGAGAGAGAGAGACCCCCGGGGAGGTATGGGTCAGGGTGAGAGAGAAAGACCCCCGGGGAGGAATGGGTCAGGGTAAGAGAGAGAGACCCCCGGGGAGGTATGGGTCAGGTTTAGAGTGAGAGAGAGAGACCCCCGGGGAGGTATGGGTCAGGGTAAGGGTTAGAGCAAGAGACCCCCGGGGAGGTATGGGTCAGGGTTAGAGAGAGAGACCCCCAGGGAGGTATGGGTCAGGGTAAGAGAGAGAGACCCCCGGGGAGGTATGGGTCAGGTTTAGAGTGAGAGAGACCCCCAGGGAGGTATGGGTCAGGGTAAGAGAGAGAGACCCCCGGGGAGGTATGGGTCAGGGTTAGAGAGAGAGACCCCCGGGGAGGTATGGGTCAGGGTTAGAGAGAGAGACCCCCAGGGAGGTATGGGTCAGGTTTAGAGTGAGAGAGAGAGACCCCCGGGGAGGTATGGGTCAGGGTAAGGGTTAGAGCAAGAGACCCCCGGGGAGGTATGGGTCAGGGTTAGAGAGAGAGACCCCCAGGGAGGTATGGGTCAGGGTAAGAGAGAGAGACCCCCGGGGAGGTATGGGTCAGGGTTAGAGAGAGAGACCCCCAGGGAGGTATGGGTCAGGGTTAGAGAGAGAGACCCCCAGGGAGGTATGGGTCAGGGTGAGAGAGAAAGACCCCCGGGGAGGAATGGGTCAGGGTTAGAGAGAGAGACCCCCAGGGAGGTATGGGTCAGGGTGAGAGAGAAAGACCCCCGGGGAGGTATGGGTCAGGGTTAGAGAGAGAGACCCCCGGGGAGGTATGGGTCAGGGTTAGAGAGAGAGACCCCCAGGGAGGTATGGGTCAGGGTAAGAGAGAGAGACCCCCGGGGAGGTATGGGTCAGGTTTAGAGTGAGAGAGAGAGACCCCCGGGGAGGTATGGGTCAGGGTAAGGGTTAGAGCAAGAGACCCCCGGGGAGGTATGGGTCAGGGTTAGAGAGAGAGACCCCCGGGGAGGTATGGGTCAGGGTAAGAGAGAGAGACCCCCGGGGAGGTATGGGTCAGGGTTAGAGAGAGAGACCCCCGGGGAGGTATGGGTCAGGGTAAGAGAGAGAGACCCCCGGGGAGGTATGGGACAGGGTAAGGGTTAGAGCAAGAGACCCCCGGGGAGGTATGGGTCAGGGTTAGAGAGAGAGACCCCCGGGGAGGTATGGGTCAGGGACCATCCTGGTGGAGGGTAAGGGTTAGTGGAGGTGAATGAAAGCGTCAGCATCTGCGAACTCATACATGTGTAAGTACTGATCTTTTATACTACAAGTATTAGAACACGATTGGATAGATGAGTAGGTAATAAGTGACATAACAATTGAGTCTTCCCGACATCTTACACTAAAGCTTTAATTTATATTATGAATCCAAATGTTGTGTGTTCCTCACAATGGGTGTTTGTCACCAAACCTGTTATTTACCTCCGGATGGTTCAGATCATAAAACTCATTTACCATCGCCTTCATCAGACATTCGTGATCCGACAGGATGAATCACATTTAATTACGGCTCTCTTCTTCTCTCACCGTTGAACGAGTCTCGTGCCTCGAGGCGGAAAACCAACAGATTTAATAATTTACAGTTGTGTTTTTAGTTTCTGTACAGCGTTTGGAAACGAACCTGCCGGTGTGTGAATCTGATGAAGATCGTGATGCTCAGCTCAATTTTAACCCCAAACAACAAAGATTAGTGAAAATAAAGGCTGTTTTTCTGAGCATTATTTGCATTGTGAGATTTATTCTTTTATTTCCATGAATTAAACATTTCTGTCCATCCAGTTCACTTAAGAATCTTATAATCTATTGTCTATAAAGTATGATTATCAGCATGAGACAAGTATTCACTACTTCAGTGAGTTTATTATTTCTACCTTAAATTATTACATTGTTTAAATTAATCAATTTTTAGCTTATCGTGATTTGCATATGTACATTTGTGAAATGCATAACTTAGACACCTCTGATAACAGATCTCTCTAAACTGTAATATGGACTTTGAAATGATGTGTATTGTGGAAAAGCCTAAATGTGAATTGAATTGCACGAGTTGAGTCTGAGCCGTGGCTGCTGGCCGTGTCCTCAAGCACATGTGTGTGTTTAATGAGGGATGATTCCCATGTCAGGCTTCGCCCCAGTGACCCGAAGTTCAGAGATAATTAGACTCAGATCAGAAGCTTTAGAGTTCATGCAGTCAGACTGAGACACTCGCGTGAAGCGTTATGATCTGAACTCAGACTGAAATCCACAATAATATCATATCAGTGGCATTTACAGTGTGTGTGTGCATCTGAAGATCGGTTCTCTGCTCATGCTTGTTTGTCTAGTGTGGTACGGGTGGTTTAATGGCAACATGTACAGGTGGTTTAACGGTAATGTGTTTTGGCAGAAACGTGTCGTCTAGAGAAGGATCTCCTGTAAACTGTGACGCACGCACTCTTGGTTCTGTTGCTCTCTGGCAGTCAAGTCAAGTCACGTTTATTTATATAGCGCTTTTTACAATACAGAGTGTTTCAAAGCAGCTTTACAGAGATAACAGGAAAATAATGCAACAAAATTTGTTTGTAGAAGAAAATAGTGTCATAGTCCAGCTTAAAGGTGGGTTATGTGATTCTCTTTTTTGTCCATTTTTTCAAAATCACTTGAAATCCTA
Source organism: Vimba vimba (assembly GCA_022828995.1). Lineage (NCBI taxonomy): Eukaryota > Metazoa > Chordata > Actinopteri > Cypriniformes > Leuciscidae > Vimba > Vimba vimba. Next base: position 50,301,559 of record CM040819.1, on the reverse strand, counting down.
TTCCTAACCCACTTACAGCCACTGAGTTAGAAGCACTGAAATGAAAGTTAAGCAATTTAATCATCTCTGGAACGGGCAGGACTCGAAAAACTCCAGCCAATCATTTCCAAGACCACCTAGAATTATTGGACAGTAAGTTCGTCAATCAAACGGTTGTACCATACCCCCCCCCCCCCCCATCCCCCTCGCGTGCGTGACCGCGAGAGACAGAGAGAGAGTAATGGGTGGAGTCAAGGCCAGCGTTGGAGGAAAGAAGGTAGGACCATTTGAGTTGTGTATTTTCAAAATCTGCCGGCCGTTTTGCAAATCCCATACCCTACCTTTAAGTAAGTTCAGTGATAGTTCAGTTTTGTTGTAAAAAAAAAAGTTATTAATTTAGTTAATTTATATATATATCGCCGCTTTGGAGAAAACTGTGATGTCATCGTCTAGCTCAGTTCAGTTCTCATATGTTAAATTAAATTTAATGTCCCGAAAAAAACGCTAAAAAGGCGAAACAGCCAGTCACAGGTTAGGGTTAGTTAGGGTTAGTCAGGGTTAGTTAGAGTTAGTTAGGGATAGTCAGGGTTAGTTTATCCAGTGTTAATCAACACTGATCTGCCGTGTCACTAGAGGATAATTTACACACACTTTGATTCAGTGCGAACGGTTTGGGCTGCAGAAATGATGCTGTGTGTGTCAATGAGATGTGTTGGTTTGTCTCATTATGACCCTATAAGCAGCTTTTTGATCAGCTAATTAACTGAGATCTGGACTGCAGACGTCCATCTGTCGACTGATGTGACCTAAGGAGAGGTCGTCACTGACGAGGCCCGATCTGGACACCTGACCCCGTTCCCGCTCAGATTAGGGACAGAAACCACAGAGAACAAATCGTCTGTAATCTTCATTCTTCATGGACGAGATGGGAGGGAACAAAGCGGGACAAACAGTGTCCGGTTGAATTGAAGTGGAAACATTTTTAATCCGATAAGAAGTCATAAACTACGATGGAAGCATATTTACTGAATTCACGAGTTCACACTTGCATACAATTAGAGGGGGTAAAGTTTAATGCGTATTTGGCGTGCCGTCCGGGGGGAGTTCGGCCCGAACCCAGAGTACCATCCCCCCCCCCCCCTCGTATGAAAGTGGTTAGGACTAGAAGTGTGGAGAAGGGGGGGTGGAGGGATGCTGCTAAACGCAAGGGATTGAGGTGAGGCTGCTGAGTGCTCTCCCCACTCATGTTATTATCTGAACGTGCTCCTCCCGAACTTTGTTAATAAAACATCATTAAATCCCTCAATAAGCCTCACGTGACTTTGCCTCAGCGTCGGCTGTGATTGGATAACTGGAGTAACCAGTGGACCAATGGCGTCGCAGCATCTCTAATGTTGGTTTGCTGTTTCTGAAAGTCGAAGTGTGCATCCGAACGCCAGAGAACATGACAGCGTTTACTGTGTTTCGTCTGACGCTCGAGACACACTCGTTCATGATGGAGGGAACAAGAGAAAGATTGCAGAAACTTACAGTTTTATTGCTGATATTTTGCACCAGGAAGTGACGATTTTGTTCTCTTGAACACGTGGGATGGAAACACTACTTTATTTATGTTTTATGCCATATTAAAATTTTGCGCGTAAGTTTAACTTGGATGTAAACATTGCTAGTGATATTAAAAACAACCCATATTCATGATTTCATTTTCTTTTTATTCACTTCCACACTGTAAGAAAAAATATGTAAAAAAAAAAAAGTTTCCGGACATTTCCTTCAACCCTACTACACAAAACACGGGTCACACACCTGTGGAAAATCAACACAGAACATTCTGTATATTCTGTATATTTATGAATTTATTATTGGAATTATAAAAGTATTTTATGCATGTGATCATGGGCCGATCCTGAATCCTAGATGTCCGGATTGATCAGAGAATAAAGATGATCCGTCGAGCGTTTAATCCGTGACAATGGCGGCGGAGGGTAAATCTCCTATTCTTGCTGTTCTTTTTAAGCTCTTAAGCTCCTCCAGATATTGGAAAAGCTTCAGTACAAACGCATGTATGGAGCTTGGATAGAAATAAAGGCGTTTGTGTGTGTGTGTGTGTGTGTGTGTGTGTGTGTGTGTGTGTGTGTGTGTGTGTGTGTGTGTGTGTGTGTGTGTGTGTGATTATTGAACAGGGTTGGAGTTTTTAGGGACACGGAAACAGAGTAAATGGACGATCACACATGAACTCGTATCATTCAGAACAATCACCGCTTTCATTACTGGACTTAATGGATTAAAGACTGCTTTTATAATGCGTTCATGTCGTCATCTGCTTTTGTGTAACATTATTAGATCAAACTTTGGTCTTTCGAGGAAAAGAGCTTATATGTGCAATTACAGTCACTGAGCAAATGTTTCTTGTCCTGAATTGAGTTTGTGTTTAATCTTCTGGAAATGTGGCTTTCTCCAGTCGACATGATCTGATTAAGCACCTTTAATGGTAACAAGTCTCTTAATTCATGTTCCATATTGTGAATGATTCATCAGTGACTTTATTATAACGATAAGCATGATTGTGTGTGATTTGTTGATGTTAACTGTTGTAGATTTTCTAATATCATGCCAGTATTTTTTTTTTAAATAATAATAATAATTTAATACTGGTTAATGTCATGATTGGTTCGAGGAACTGAGGAGCTGCTCTTCATCAATAAACTGCCCTATTATGCCGTTTCTGATATTCCCTGTCATGTGTGTAATAGAGCTGTTTCTGAATGTAAAAGGTTTGCAAAGGTCAAAGGTCGGATAAAGAGTTGTTGGCTGCCTCTGAAAACTGCAGTTATTGTCTCCCAAAAGAAAGAATCGACTCTGAACTGAAACGAGTCGTCAGTAATTCCAGTCTTACATTTTACTAATTTGCATAATGCCCGCCCATTGGCTGAACAGCGTCTCTTAGCCCCGCCCTCAAACACTGTAGTGTATCTGAGACTGGAGGAGTTTGGTTCGTGTTGTTCGTGTCGAGAAGACGCTGTTTTCTGAGATTGAGACGGTAAAACCCACGCCATCGTCACTGTTCGTATCACTGAGATCAAGAGCTGAGATTCAGATATGATAATGAGCGTTTGCTTTCTGACCAATCAGAGCAGAGCAGCTCTCAGAGAGGCGGGGCTTAGAGAGACCGAATCCTTGATCGAAGCGTTTCAGACTACAGCTGTTAAATAGACTTTCGAATTTTGAATATTTGCTGAATTTTTAAAAAAACTGCATATTCGAATGCAAAAACCGTGCATTAAAATTTTTTGTGTGTGGAGAGGCGCGAGACATGATGACGTCACTGACGCGGTGTGTTTCTGTTAGCCTGTCCAGTACAGCGCAGTGCGGCTGCGTTGCTAATGTGAAAAATGGCGGGAAAAGTCAACCTGCTGACGAAACCCTCTCAGTTGGAGGCAAAAATCGTGCAATCGGTCAGAGCTGAGTGTGTGTGTGTGTGTGTGTGTGTGTGTTCATCAGCTGAAACACTGAGCTCGCTCAGTTAGGTTAGGGATAGCACAGTGTGCTCTCTCAGATCAAGAGCGTGTGGTGTGTGTGATGTGTCAATATGTAGATGTAGAGAGTAGAAGTGAGTGTTTCTGAATGTCAGTTTGCTGTTGTGTGTTCATGTGTAGTTCATTACGCTGTGTGTTGAAGTGTGTTTTCTCAGGTTACTGATGCACTTACAGTTTTATGCACTATTGCAACCTCGTTTTCCCTGCATGCACATTAAGGAAATTATATTTTATTTAAGAACAATTGTTTCAAAAGTTAATGCACTTTATATAGTGAATGTCATTTCAATAAAAGATGCAATGCTTTATTTGGTTTATATTGTGCTCGCTTACGCCCTCTTGTGGACATAGGAGACAGTACAGTTCTTTTTCCTTTTAAAGGGGACATATCATGAAAATCAGACTTTCCGTGTGTCAGTGCTATAATCTGGTGCTTCTACCAACTCAGAAAACGTGAAAAGTGAAACCCAGTAGCTGTGTTCTGGTGAGCCTTTCTCTGCAAAAATGTCTAAAAATAAGCCGATCAGATTTCTCTCTCCTTCTGACGTATGAAGAGGATCTTATTATAATATTACCGGCCCTTAATCTGCACGTTTACACACACCAGCCGACATTTGGTTTCTCGAGCGACAACAGTGACCAGTGACCTGCTGCACTCGCTACTGGGGATTCTGGGATTCTGGATGAGTGAGATTGGCCTGTTCTGTTATTGCCGGAGTTTCTGAAGCTCATGTAAAGGCTCCGCCCTCTTCTGAACGGAGGCGGAGCTAAAGCTCATTTGCATTTAAAGGGACACACACAAAAACGGCGTGTTTTTGCTCACACCCAAAAAGGGGCAAATTTGACAAACTATAATAAATGATCTGGTATTTTGAGCTGAATTTTCTGGAATTCTGGAGACGCCAGAGATTTATATTCCATCTTGTGAAAAGGGTATAATATGTCACCTTTAACATTAAGTATTGCCTTTAGAATTCAATTAATTCTAATATTAATATTAATAACTAATATTTAAGAAAGAAATTCGAATTGAGCTTTTCAGCCATTTTGACAGCCCTAGTTCAGACACCGGTTCTGCCGTGGAGATTATGAGGAAATTACAGTGTTTTTGAGCTTTGATGCGTGTGAACCTGCTGTAGGAGCCTTAGAATAGCATAACAGGCATGTGTGTAAATGTGTGTCAATGTGTGTTAATGTGTGTAAATGTGTGTCTGTCTATGTGTGTTAATGTGTGTAAATGTGTGTAAATGTGTGTCTATGTGTGTCTGTCTATGTGTGTTAATGTGTGTAAATGTGTGTAAATGTGTGTCTATGTGTGTTTATGTGTGTAAATGTGTGTCTGTCTATGTGTGTAAATGTGTGTAAATGTGTGTCTATGTGTGTTTATGTGTGTTAATGTGTGTAAATGTGTGTTTATGTGTGTGGCTACAGGCGACAGACGACTGTCCTGCGATGCGTCTCATGACTCAAACCATGAGAGATGTGCGTGTATGTGTGTGTGTGTGTGTGTGTGTGCTGCAGGGCTCTGGTCTCCAGCTCGTGATGCTGTGTATGTGTGTGTGTGTGTGTTCTGTTCTTGGCTTGTTCTTTCACAGCCAGGAATACGGGGGGAGTACTCTGGGTTCGGGCCAAATACCGAGCCCGCCCTCTCCTCGGACAGCACGCCAAATACGCATTTATTCTATCTGACTTATTTGTAAGTGTGAACTCGTGAAATGTGTGTTAATGTGTGTAAATGTGTGTAAATGTGTGTCTATGTGTGTTTATGTGTGTAAATGTGTGTCTGTCTATGTGTGTTAATGTGTGTAAATGTGTGTAAATGTGTGTCTATGTGTGTTAATGTGTGTAAATGTGTGTAAATGTGTGTCTATGTGTGTTTATGTGTGTAAATGTGTGTAAATGTGTGTCTATGTGTGTTTATGTGTGTAAATGTGTGTTTATGTGTGTGGCTACAGGCGACAGACGACTGTGTCCTGCGATGCGTCTCATGACTCATGACTGTGTGTGTGTGTGTGTGTGTGTGTGCTGCAGGGCTCTGGTCTCCAACTCGTGATGCTGTGTATGTGTGTGTGTGTGTGTGTTCTGCAGGGCTTGTGATGCTGTGTGTGTGTCTCAGTGTTTCTCAGTGAAGCATGTATCTGACGTGTGTGTGTGTGTGTGTTCTGCAGGGCTCGTGATGCTGTGTGTTCTTCTGCTGGTTCTGCACTGGACGCTGGTCTCCTCGGCTCTGAGTTCGTCCACTCGCGCATCTAGCGCCACCCTGCAGGATGGTGAGTGAAGCGCAACACACACACACACACACACACAGGAGTGAAGCGCAACACACACACACACACACACACACACACACACACACACAGAAGTGAAGCACAACACACACACACACACACAGGAGTGAAGCACAACACACACACACACACACACACAGGAGTGAAGCGCAACACACACACACACACACACACAGGAGTGAAGCACAACACACACACACACACACACACACAGGAGTGAAGCACAACACACACACACACAGGAGTGAAGCACAACACACACACACACACACACACACACACACACACAGGAGTGAAGCACAACACACACACACACAGGAGTGAAGCACAACACACACACACACACACACAGGAGTGAAGCGCAACACACACACACACACACACAGGAGTGAAGCACAACACACACACACACACACACACACACGAGTGAAGCGCAACACACACACACACACACACACACACACACACACACACACACACAGGAGTGAAGCGCAGCGCACACACACACACACACACACACACACACACAGGAGTGAAGCACAACACACACACACACACACACACACGAGTGAAGCGCAACACACACACACACACACACACACACAGGAGTGAAGCGCAGCGCACACACACACACACACACAGGAGTGAAGCACAACACACACACACACACACACATACACACACACACACACACACAGGAGTGAAGCACAACACACACACACACACATACACACACACACACAGGAGTGAAGCGCAACACACACACACACGAGTGAAGCGCACAACACACACACTCACACACACACACACACAGGAGTGAAGCACAACACACACACACACACACACACGAGTGAAGCGCACAACACACACACACACACACACACACACACAGGAGTGAAGCACAACACACACACACACACACACACACACACACACAGGAGTGAAGCGCAACACACACACACACACACACAGGAGTGAAGCGCAACACACACACACACACGAGTGAAGCGCAACACACACACACACACACACACACACACACAGGAGTGAAGCGCAACACACACACACACACATACACACACACACACACACACACACACAGGAGTGAAGCACAACACACACACACACACACACACACAGGAGTGAAGCGCAACACACACACACACACACACACACACACACACACAGGAGTGAAGCGCAACACACACACACACACATACACACACACACACACACAGGAGTGAAGCACAACACACACACACACACACACACACACACACACACACACACACGAGTGAAGCGCAACACACAAAAACTTCTGTAGGGAAATAAGCGCTACTGTGTGTGAGCGACAGTATGTGCTTCAGCTCGCATTATTTCAACTCATCATTAAAATAATCGTGTTTAACTGGAATTCCTGGTGAAAAACTACATTACCCATGATGCCGTTCGTGAGATTCCACGAATCAGAGAGTCGAAACAAGCAAGACATGTCAAAAGAGCTTGTTAGCTCCGCCCACTGAGTATATATATATATGCATATTTTGCAGTAAAAATATAATGTTTTCCATTCCATTATTCTGTTTGCAATGCTTCATGGGATTGTAGTTCTTTCCCTCACTAAAGCTGTTCAGTTCAACGTCTTATACGTCTGTATTTTTGTCCAAATTTCACTTTTTTTTTTTTGTTGCTTCAAATCAAACACAAATCTGTTGTGTTGTAGCTGATCTGATCAGGTGATGAGCTCACTGCACTCGTCTTAAATAAATCATTCATGTTTACATGCGCCGTCTGTCCTGAATTATAGATTCTGATGTTCACGAGGCAGAAACCCAGCGCATGCTCCAGGCGTGAAGCAGTGCATGATGGGAAGGGTTAGAGTCGATTAGTTTGGCAGTTTAGACAGTTAGTTAGAGAATGATGGAGAAAATGTAGATGAAGATGGTTTTCTGACTGTAACGAGCAGTAGTGTGTGTGTGTGTGTGTGTGTGTGTGTGTGTGTGTGTGTGTGTGTGTGTGTGTGTGTTGGGTTAGTGTAAGTCAAGTCAAGTCACCTTTATTTATATACAGCGCTTTTTACAGTACAGATTGTATCAAAGCAGCTTCACAGTGATAACATGAAAATAATACAACAAAGTTTGTTTCTAGAAGAAAGTTGCGTCATCGTCCACCTTAAATAAGGCAGATCAATAATATTGTTGAATATTAAATTAAATGTCTCCAACTAAGCAACACAAAAGCCAGAGGCGACAATGAAGGAACCAAAACTCCATCAGGGACAGAATGGGGGAATAAACCTTGGGAGAAACCAGACTCAGTCTCAGTTCTCCTCTGGCCAGCGAGCCAGCAGTGTGTGATTATGATTCAGGCAGCATCACAGGTCAGAGGTCAGACTGGATCAGAACATTCAGAATCTTATCCCGTTCAGTCTGGTTTAAGATCGGAGTCACGCCGGGATGGAGACGAGTTTGTTGAGGATCGGCACTATCGGCGCAGGTCCTTCATCAGATCTGGAACCGGCCTGGATCCGGCGGACTGCGGTAAACCTCGGGATAAACAGAGAGACTAATATTAGCGTAGACGCCATTCTTCTCATGATGTAACGAGTACATCAGGATTTATGGGAAGTGTTCCCGGTTCCGGCTGACCTAATCTATGCAGCCTAACATTGAATTATAGAAGTCTATAATGTATTATGTGAATGCTAGGTCAAAGAGATGTGTCTTTAATCTAGATTTAAACTGACAGAGTGTGTCTGCTTCCCGGACAATGTTAGGAAGACTGTTCCAGAGTTTTGGTGCTAAATAGGAGAATATGAAGAAATATAGAGCTGAGTATCATCAGCATAACAGTGGAAGATAATGCCATGCTTCCTAATGATATCTCCTAATGGTAGCATGTACAGAGTGTGTGTGTGTGTGTGAGAGTGTGTGTGAGGGTAGCATGTACAGAGTGTGTGTGTGTGTGTGTGTGTGTGTGTGTGTGTGTGTGTGTGTGTGTGTGTGTGTGTGTGAGGGTAGCATGTACAGAGTGTGTGTGTGTGTGTGTGAGAGTGTGTGTGTGTGTGTGTGTGTGTGTGTGTGTGTGTGTGTGTGTGTGTGTGTGTGTGTGTGTGTGTGTGTGTGTGTGTGTGTGTAGCATGTACAGAGTGTGTGTGTGTGTGTGTGTGTGTGTGTGTGTGTGTGTGTGTGTGTGTGTGTGTGTGTGTGTGTGTAGCATGTACAGAGTGTGTGTGTGTGTGTGTGTGTGTGAGAGTGTGTGTGAGGGTAGCATGTACAGAGTGTGTGTGTGTGTGTGTGTGTGTGTGTGTGTGTGTGTGTGTGTGTGTGTGTGTGTGTGTGTGTGTAGCATGTACAGAGTGAACAGCAGCGGTCCTAGTACTGAGCCTTGTGGTACGCCATACTGAACTTGTGATCGATGAGACATCTCTTCATTTACTGCTACAAACTGATAACGGTCAGATAAGTATGATTTAAACCATGCTAGTGCAATTCCACTAATGCCAACATAATGTTCGAGTCTATTTAAAAGAATGTTGTGGTCAATAGTGTCTAACGCAGCACTAAGATCGAGTAACACTAATAGAGAGACACAACCACGATCGGATGATAAGAGCAAATCATGTGTGACTCTAACGAGAGCCGTCTCAGTACTATGGTACGGTCTAAATCCGGACTGGAAATCCTCCAGATATCATTTCTTTCTAGAAAGGAACACAGTTGTGAAGATACTGCTTTTTCTAATATCTTTGACAGAAAAGGTAGATTCGAGATCGGCCTGTAATTGACTAATTCTGTAGGATCAAGTTGTGTTTTTTTAACAAGCGGTTTAATCATAGCCAGCTTAAAGGTTTTCGGTACATTTTTCCTCCGGGAGACTACAGTGCACTGCCTGATGCGATACTGTAGTAGACGGTTGCATAGTTATAATTTTCTTTTGAGATAATATTTATTCAGATAGTCCACATATATTAGACATCATTAAACGACAAATTAAACCCAATGTACTATTTAAATCGATTGCTGGACATCGTAATGTTATTGTACATACATCTGATTTATGATTTAGCATTGTGTTAGCAACGCCCCCCCCCCGTCCCACCCACTTTTTAAAACAAAGTTACGCCACTGGTGCCAGGGTGTGTTCCTGCATGTGTGTGTGTGTGTGTGTCTTTGTTTATACGAGGAGAAGCAGGTTTTTCCCGTTTTGGATTGAGTGTAAGAGTGAAGGATGGTTTCTACTTAACGACCCAAACTAACTCTGTGAATGTTCTTCAACACACACTCTATATTCAGCATGTTGTCGGACTGTAGATTCTTCATGTAGTGAGCTCACTTGTTCAGTGAGATTAGAGCAGAAAAATGTTTTAGAATAGTTCATGTAAGACATCTCGTATAATATTAACTGTTGTTTTGTTTGGTATTTATTTGCTCTGTGTTTTTGCCATGAAGAAATCCTCAGATGTTGACATTCTCTTCTTCTGCTCCGGAGGATCATGTTTGTCCCGGATCTCGTTCCTCAAGACACACCCGGCTTATTCCAGGAATCTCTGATGGGTTTCCGATGAACAAATGCACAAACGTTGCTCTAAACTCATTACAGTTGTGTTCAGATTGCACTGGTTCACGTCACTGAACTACACAAACTAACAAGGAACAGCTGTATTTTTATTAACTAACATTAACAAAGATTAATAAATGCTGGAACAAATGTATAGCTCATTAATAGTTAATGCATAAACTAATGGGACTTTATTGTAAAGTGTTCATGTTTTTGTAAATCTACACAAACCTGTATTTAATTTGTTTGTGGCTCTTTGTAAAGTTTGAAAGAGATTGCTGGTAGCAGAACAATAAGTCGAGATCATATTTCTCAGAGACTCGATCCGCTCGGGTTCATCTTTCACGCGTGACGTCAGATCCTCAACATTACACATGCAGAGTTTGTGATGAATATGTCCTTGAATATTATCAGCTGTTGAATGAAAGCGAATGAATGAATGCATGAAAAGCTGCACAGACCCCGTGACGCTGAACATCAGAAAAACTCACAAAACAGCGGAAATCACAAAAGACAAATCTTATTTTATGGAAATCTTGAATCAGAATATCTTCCTCTTGCAGCATCTCTTCTCTGATGACGAGGGCGGGGCTATAACCTGTCACTCACATGAGATCAGCCAATCGCAAACCACAACCATCCAATCAATTTCCCACATCCCACAGACACATTTGTTCTTGTTCCAGAAGCGTTTCACTCGGATATACGGCACAATAGAGGAGAAAAGACCAGCACAAATTCCCTTTCATGCCCAGTTGAAGATTACTGATTTAGACCTGAAGTGGGACACAGTTCATTCTCCCTCCTCCTGATTGGCTGACCACTGTTGCCCACGGCGACATGACCACTGTTGCCCACGGCGACGCTGATGACTGTACTGTATGTAATGAACCAGTGAAGAATCTCCTGCTGAACAGCTCAAGACGTTGTTCGCACAAATTAATGAATATTTAGATGAAATATGGTGGAATCACAGACTGATTCATAATGCAAGTGAAAGGTCGCGAGGTCGTCTGAGGTGAAGACGGATCGCCATGGAGACGGAGAGAAGGCCAGAACACTGAAGTGTGTGTGTGAGTGTGTGAGGTGTGTGTAATCTGTGTCATGAGGGCTTCATAACTTGAGTTTGAGTCCAATTCTATTTATTCTGCTTCATAAAACTGTGCCTCAGTTTCTGTTTGTATTTACTTAACCATATTTTGTACCTGAAGGTGAGCTAAACCTGACAAATATGTATTCTTAGTTGTTGTTTTTGCATTATGCATAAATATTGTATTAATTTCATGTTTCTGTATGAACTGCTTTAGTAGCGTAATGTAAACTGTCCACTGTAACAGCTTCTCAAATGATTCTGGATGAACTTTATAAACTTTGCTGAACCTTTAAGCCGGTTTTAACTGCTTTATGACTCACTCACAACACGCTCTTTGTGTCAGTGTTTTGTAGGAATGCATAGCGGCTAAATCAGATTAGCATAGCTGCTAGCATTAGCCCACAAGTCATAATCTCAAACAGACGGAAATGAGCCAAATGCCTTTGAAAAGTGCTTAATGGAGTGTGTTGTGTTGTTGTGTTTAGCTTGAAGCTGTATAATAAGTTAGTATCAGATGATGAACACGCGCTTGTGTGGGAATCAGATGAAGAGAGATGAGCAAATCTGTTCATGTTCAGGCAGGATGTTTGAATGTGGCTGTCAATCAAACTCACATTCGGCTCTGTCTCCAATCAGGTTCATATGTTCCAATATGAGTAGAAATATCTTAAATGATTGCATAACCATATATATATACACTATATTGCCAAAAGTTTTGGGACACCTGGCTTTACATGCACATGATGATCCCATTCCTGATCCGTAGGGTTTAATATGGAGTTGGCCACCCTTTGAAAGAACTCCCATTCTTTCACAAATGTGTGTAGAAGCGTCTGCATGCCTAGTGCTTGATTTTATACAACTGTGGCCATGGAAGTAATTGGAATGCCTGAATTCAATGATTTCCAAAATGGGGTCAACCGTGAACAAATTGCAACAGAATCAAACTAAACTGATTTTGTATCCTCAATATGTCCTGAGTAAGGAAAAAAAAGCCCCGAAGAATCCCATTAGGGGAAAGTTTAGAAAAAGACCCAAATATCGCCTATTCATTCTTTTTCTTACGTGAATAGGGTAAAAAATTTAACCTTTAGATATCACCATGATTTGATTACTTACATCAAGACAAACAAAAAATGTATTACAAGTTTTTTGAAATTGTTTGTTAACATGGACAAACGGTGCATAATCTAATTATGTATGTGCTAATTTGCATAAATACCACAACAGGTCTAAACATTGGGTCTAGCCAGGGGAAAATGTCTTGTTAAATCTTGTTGACACATAACAGTAAAATACTTAATGGTAAGGTCTGAATGGAGCCCATTACGGCTACCCATGAGCATTAATACACAGAGGCAGGAAGAAGTACTTTAGAAACCAGCCTTTATTAATTATTATTGCAGAGATGGGGTTTGGGGCTGGGTCTGTGGGACTGTTTCTGGGGATTCACTTTTTATTTTGCCTACCTTTTGTCTTCTGCATTCTCCTTACCATTGTGTCCTGCTCTTCCCTCAGACTCGTCCCCCAGAAACAGGCCCACGGACCCAGACCCAAACCCCATCTCTGCAATAATAATTAATAAAGGCTGGTTTCTAAAGTACTTCTTCCTGCCTCTGTGTATTAATGCTCATGGGTAGCCGTAATGGGCTCCATTCAAATTTTTTACCCTATTCACGTTTGAGAAAGAATGCATAGGCGTATGAATAGGCTATATTTGGGTATTTTTCTAAACTTTCCCCTAATGGGATTCTTCTGGACTATTTTTTCCTTACTCAGGACATATTGAGGATACAAAATCAGTTGAGTTTGCTTCTGTTGCAATTTGTTCAACCTTTTTTCATAAAATAATAAACATAATAATCTCTAATAATAAACCGAATGCTATCGTGCGTTATATATCACGCTGATGTAGAAATCGTTATTGGTGTAAACGGGCCTTAAGTGTAAAACAGCTTCAGTGTTCATTCTGAAAGTGCTTCCTGTACTTCATAACTGGAGATCATCAGTCGTGTGTGTGTGTGTGTGTTTCAGATGGCACCAGGCCGTTCATTCACCGCTGCCGATCGCCCAACATGGAGGACTTCACCTGCTGGTGGCGTCCCATCGAGGGGCAGGACAACATCACCTACACGCTTCAGTACAACATAGGGTGAGATCCCGTCAGATGATGGTTCGTATAGAGCGTCATCATGAGTCATGTGTAGTGATGTGGTCATGTGATCTCCGCAGTGATGGCGCTCTTCAGGACTGTCCCGACTACACCAGCGGCGGCGACAACAGCTGCTTCTTCGACACCAAACACACGCAGATCTGGCAGATGTACTGCATGACAGTGACGGCTCACACGGGCTCGGGCCCGCGGACCTCGCAGAGACACTGCCTGGACGTGGCCGATATAGGTGGGAAACATCACGTCCTCACGCGCATTACATTCCTCTCGGTTCTCCGGTCGACACTGGGGAGTGTGTGTTTATCCTGCCCGACACTCTTACAAATAACGTCTCTTTATTGGCATTTACCCACTTAACCTTTAATAACATCCATGAAATCTTTCCATTACACTAAAGGATCTTAAGATTATTATAATGTTCTTGAATCTTCTTCATTTTTTTTATTTATTAACTCTTTCCCCACCAGCATCTTTGATCATGTTCACAAAACCAGAATATTTTGCCGTATAAATATCCGAACATGCAATATATCAAAAGAAAGAAGCTTTTATTCTAGCTTCATTCATTATATTTTATCAACACATGAATGTGGGTACGTTTCATCAAAAAGCTGAGAAAATGGTGTTTTTGTCAAAGTCTTCGTCCGGATGGGATTCAGAACGATGATCGAGTAGATCGAGTCACAGTCGTTTCCTCCTAATGGGTTCAGCATTTCATTCAGTAACGCTCGGCAGTTTTGATGCTGTTTAAAGTTTGATGATCGCGTTATAATTTACATGTACGTCAGCAATGCTTCTGCTTCTTCTTCTCCTGTGTTTTAATCTGGAGATTCTGTACTCTTTCAGAAGACGTGTAATAGCGCCCCCTACCGCATAACAGTGAAAACACGGATCGCTGGAAAATTCAGTCAATGGCAGGGAAAGAGTTAAGAACTGTTACCTGAAAGGATCTTTGGGAAACCAAAAATGGTTCTTCTTTGGCATCGCCTTTGAAACCTTTATTTTTAAAGGCTGATTTGCAGCCTAACTGCAGAGTTTCACAGCTTGTCAATCTGCTTTATTCTACAGCACTTTATACAGTACAGTTGTTTCAAAGCTGCTTCACGGTAATAAAGAGGTAGATAGGAAAACAGGTTTCTCATTAATCATGATCTGGTGTGTTTGCGTCTGCAGTGCAGACCGACCCGCCCTTTAACCTGTCCTACATCATGCTGAACGAGAGTCACTGTGAATCCTGCCGCTCCATCATGCTGTCCTGGATGTTCCCGATCGCGTCTCTGGTGCGTGAGGGATGGATTACGCTGGTCTACGAGCTGCGCTACAGAAACCTCGCTCAGCCCGACATATGGAAGGTACGGCCTTCGCTTTTAGGCCAACAACTGGGAACACTGTACAATACAGGAGCACCATTATGCACATAAATCATCATAATCCTCATCAATTAGGCATCAATCGAAAGCTTAAACACTCAAAATTCATCCTCTGAAAATGGTTTTGAAATTGGACATTGTGTTACCATGGAATCGGTACTTTAAATCCTTTTAGCGACTTGGCTATATGGCTTTGATTTTATAGCAATTTTAGAGGCCAGATTATTTAGTAAATTCTTAGTTCTTAATGAATCATACATTAACTCATAATTATCTGTGCATTATTTAAGCGTAATTAATGCATATTAGTGCAGCCGTATTGTAAAGGGTTCCACAATAATTCTAGAAATGTTTATGAGAAAAAGGCCTCTTTAAGTAAGGTTTAGGGTGTGTGGTGTGTGTCCACAGGTGAAGGAGCATTTGCGGGAGCCTCATGTTGACTTGTTTGGTCTGCCGGTGGGAACGTACGAGTTCATGGTCCGGTGCCGCTCCAAAAACAGCAAACACTGGAGCGTATGGAGCGAGTCCATCAACTTCAGCGTCATCGGCAAAACTCTGTCCGGTACACACACACACACACACAGGCATTGACCCGTCTGTCACGTCTGAAGGTTGAGCTCATGCTCTAAACATCTGTCTGTGTGTGTGTGTGTGTGTGTGTGTGTGTGTGTGTGTGTGTGTGTGTGTGTGTGTGTGTGTGTGTGTGTGTGTGTGTGTGTGTGTGTGTCAGATCGCTTGTTGGTCTTCATTCTGCTGACCAGCCTCGGCATCATGGCCTTCCTCATCATCTGTTTTGGGTTTATTCCACGAGGAAAGAGGTCAGTGACCTCTTTATATGGAAAAATAAAAAAGGTAGTTACTATCTTGCAATTCTGACTTTATTTCTCGTAATTGGTATGGCTGTCATAACAACTCTCGCAGTGTTTGGGATGGTAATCAATATGATAATGTTGATATGTTTGGTCCTGGTGGAATAGATCTGCTACAGTGCTGCTGCCAATACACACACAACACATGAAATACCCGTATCTACACAGGTGGAGCTGGGGAAAGTGGAGAGTTTCTGAAAGCGCACTGCTGCAATTATTTACATTAAATTTACATTTAATCATTTAGCAGATGCTTTTATCCAAAGTGTCTTACAAATAAGGTGAACAATAGAAGCAGTCAAGCAAACAATAATGCAGCAATATGCAAGTGCCGTGACGAGTCCCAGTTAGTCTAGCACAGAACAGTTTTTATATGTATATATGTACACATACATATATATATATATATATATATATATATATATATATATATATATATATATATATATATATATATATATATATATATATACATAGATATACATATACATATAGATATAGTCATTCTCCAGGTCATTCCTCCAGCAGGGAATAGTCCAGGTGAAGGTCTGTGAAAGTGATTCTGTGTCTCTTTGAGATGATGCACCACAAGACGATTGGCAACCAGTGCAGGTTTATGAGGAGAGGAGTGACGTGCGTCTCTTCAGCTCAAAGACCACTCTTCTGGATTCTGGATCAGTTGCAGAAGTTTGACAGTGATAGTGGAAGGCCTGCCAAGAGAGCATTGCAATAGTCCAGTCTGGACAGAACAAGAGCTTGGACAAAGAGTTGTGTAGCATGCTCCGAAAGGAAGGGCCTGTTCCTCCTAATGTTGTATAAGGCAAATCTGCAGGACCGGGCCGTTCTAGTAATGTGGTCTGTGAAGTTCAACTGATCAATCACAACTCTAAGGTTCCTGACTGTCCTGTCTTGAGTTATGGATGATGAACCCAGCTGAATAGAGAAGTTGTGGTGCAGTGTTGGGTTGGCCGAGAACACAAGCAGTTCTGTCTTGACAAGGTTTAGTTGAAGGTGATGGTTCTTCATCCAGCAAGAAATGTCTGTCAGGCAGAGATGCGAGCAGCTCGTGTCGGATTATCCGGCTGGAATGAGAGGTAGAGTTGAGTGTCGTCAGTGTAGCAGTAATAGGAAAAGCCATGTTTCTGAATGACAGATCCTAGTGATGACATGTAGATGGAGAAGAGAAGCGGTCCCAGCACTGAGCCCTGAGGCACTCCAGTAGCTAGATGAAAACAGTGATGGGAAAAACCATGTTTCTGAATGACAGATCTAGTGATGACATGTAGATGGAGAAGAGAAGCGGTCTCAGCACTGAGATTGGATTTAGACTGGGTTTCTTAAGCAGTGGGGTTACCCGAGCCTGTCTAAATACTGTACTGTGGGAAAGATACCAGTGTGAAGAGAGGTATTGATGATATATGTAAGTGCGGGTACAACTGCAGAAGAAAGGGCTTGAAGGAGATGAGTGGGGATATTTGAAAGTTGAGCAGCGAGTTCATTGGCTACTGATACAGCAGGAACCAATCAGCTGTGCCCTGTAGAGAATGATGTGTTTGCAAGCAGATTGAGTTTAGGACTGGTCAGCCTGCGCCATCTTGTGTTTCATGACAGAACTTTAGATAAACTCAGAATTGCAAGAAATTTATTTTTAGAATAAAAGTCACATTTACCTTTTTTATTTTTTATTCTGTGTTGGAAACAAGCTTTCATAAACATAACCGTGGTTCTGCTCTTGGCTTTGAGGGACACCATGTGTACAAACCAATACATATCAAAACATATAAATAATACATAAGAAAAAAACAATATGTAAGGAACAAATAAGAAGAAGAAATAGAAACTCTTCATTCCACATTCTCATTAAAGTCTTTCTCTGTTTGTGTTCTTCCTGCAGAATCAAAGCGTTCCTCTTACCGCCGATTCCCAAACCGCGCATTCGAGGGCTTGAACCGGTTCTGCTGAAGGTCTCGCTGTCCCGTCACACACCACACAACCTGTTACACTCCACTGACTGAGTTATTAGTGCTGTTTAATTCAGCCATCACTAGTGATCTGATCAAACCTCTGATCAAATAGAATCTTTTGTAACATTATAAATGTCTTTACTGTTCTATTTAATGCATCCTCAATAATCTTACCCGAAAGGTTTGAGCATTCGTGTGTTTAGTAGGAACCACATGAGTAACTTCAATTAAAGAAGCATCTGCTTTACCCTCTGTTCTTTCTGTCCATTTGCCTCCAGAACGGGAAGCTCGATGAGATCAATCGTCATTTCTCCAGTTTTCACGGCTATAAGTCTCCTCAGTACTCTATGGAGACGTGGTACCAGGTGAGTGTGGACTCGGGTCCGGCCCTGACACCCAACAGCTTCCTGTCTCACTGTGAACAAGAGCCCGTCACCGGCCCCAAGGGACCGCCGGCCCTTCAGACGAGTTCCAGTCCGAGCCCGTACTGCACCAGTGGCCCCGCCCCCTACGGCGAGGGAGCCACCCCCCCGCCCGCCCCTGGCCACACGCTTGTGTCGGTCCCAGGCATGGACTACTCCATGATTCTAGGCTCCGCCCCCGCGCCGGCGTCACATGACTTCTACACGTGTGTGACTGGTGTGACGACCGGCGGGCAGCTTCATCTGGTGCCTCACCTGCCCAACATGGTGAAACACACACACACACCCTATGTGCAGTTTAAAGAGGACAAGAGCTGCCAGCTGGTGGCGCTGTTGGAGAAGCAGAAGGAGGAGCTGAAGGACACCGACCCGAGCGAAGCTGCCCTGCCTTTAATACCTCATTCATCAGACTGAGCGCAAATCAGCAAACGCTCAGAACCTGCAGCGTACAGTCACACACATACACGCTTACACTAACCCAACCCCTAAACCTACCTATCACACACACACTTACACTAACCCAACCCCAAAACCTACCCATCATACACACACACACATACACACAGAGACCCACGCACTCATGTGTAATGTAATGGTTTTTATACTGGACAAACTGTATTTAATGTCCCCTTACACTAACACTACCCCTAAACCTACCCATCACACACACACACACACACTAACCCTACCCTTAAACCTACCCATCACACACACACACACACACACTAACCCTAACCCTAAACCTACCCATCACACACACACACACACACACACTAACCCTAACCCTAACCCTACCCATCACACACACACACACACTAACCCTACCCTTAAACCTACCCATCACACACACACACACACACACACACTAACCCTAACCCTAAACCTACCCATCACACACACACACACACACACACACACACACACTAACCCTAACCCTAAACCTACCCATCACACACACACACACACTAACCCTACCCCTAAACCTACCCATCACACACACACACACACTAACCCTACCCCTAAACCTACCCATCACACACACACACACACTAACCCTACCCCTAAACCTACCCATCACACACACACACACACTAACCCTACCCCTAAACCTACCCATCACACACACACACACACTAACCCTACCCCTAAACCTACCCATCACACACACACACACACTAACCCTACCCCTAAACCTGCCCATCACAGAAAACTTTACAAAAATGTAACTTTCTTACATTTTCAAAAAACACATTTTATTATGTTTATTAATCAATTTTCCTTGTGAGGACCAGCAAAAAGTAGGGAATCTCAAGTTTTACTATCTCACAAGTATAGCTAAACATGCCCCACACACACACACACACACACGACCACCAGTTAAACCCAAGGTTTATCAGTAGATTCTCACATGAGCCGTTGAAGCTAAACGCGCTGCTGTCAGATTTCAGGAAACCATCTGGAGCAAAACACACACTCACACACACACACACATGCACTCACAGACACTAACACACACACTGAGATCTTAACAATCATGTGATGCAAGAATATTTTTTAAATTTAAGGACAGCTGAGAGAACTGGATCTCTTGTCATTCACTGTGATTGATGGGTAATAACCTCGTCCAGCCCTTCGTTAACAAGAAGCATTTACAAGCCATGAACACAAAAATATGCACAACAGACGCACTGAGATCGAGTGTGACTAAACGCCAGCGATCCGGAGATCAGAAGTGTGTTTCTGAGACTCATCAGGGTGAAAATGAATTATTAAGAAGCTGTTGTAACACGGGTGCATCGTTTGCTCGTTGAGCGAGTGATGATGTCATGAATGTACGGTTGTGATGATGAGCCGGACGACACGATCCCACGATAAAGTTTCACTGGCGCATCAGTTTTACACACTGATCCTCAAACACAGACGTGAATGAAGCGATCGTTGATGTTGAGGCTTTATTTTAGTAGACTACGCTATGAAAACTTGTTTCTGCCACAGAAAAAAAAAAATACAAGAGGAAAGTGTGAGTTTGTATTTCGCAATTTGAACTTTTTAACTCACAATTGTAAGAAAAAGTCAGAATTGTGAGATATAAAGTCAGAATGACCTTTTTTATTTGTTACTCCGTGTCAGAAACAAACTTCCACACTTCGGCACTTTCCATGAAAACAGCAAACTCTGGAGTTAAAGCATCAGAAACACAAATCCTGCTTGCTTTAATTTCTTTCACTATTATTGAACTCAAGATTAAGCAGATAGTTTGAACCACATTAAATGTTTGAGCAACAGCTGAATTTACACTTTATATGCAACCCTGTAATTTGAAACACATTCTGATGTAGTTTTTAAATGTACTTTTTATTTGATCAGGTTTGTATAATTGTGGTGTTTAATTAGTGGGTGCTTGCCAAAGGCAAGGCACTCACTATTGTTATTGCTAATACTTATTATTCTTTTTATTCCGCCAAAAGTTTGACGCGCTACTCCTCCCGCAGCTTTTGTCACAGACCCACGAATGAGGTGTCAGATCGTGCGGATTATTCGGGAATGGTGTGCTATGACTTTTATAAGCGATCGGTGGTACGGTGTTCGCCCCAGGGGCATGAAATGCATGCGTTTTTCCGACAAAAAAATTGCAAATTGTAAATTGCATAGGGATTTTGTATTGAACATAGCTCTGGATTACAGTGTCATAGAGACAAGGGGGTGGGCTCATTTTACTCAGATGACCAATCAGTCTCTCAGGATCATTGTGAAGCTATCAAGCCACGTCCTAGCAACCATTTAGAGCACCTTAGCAACAAGTTCCATAGACTTCCATTGAAAGAGATCAAAGGGATATCTCCGGATAGACGTGTCATAGAAACACGAGGGTGGTCTCGTTTGACTCGGGGCAGCAAACACCCAATCATGAATCACCTCATCACTTCCTAGCCCCGCCCTAGCAACCATTGTTGAGCACCTTAGCAACCAAAATTCAAAGAGGGATATCTTCCATTCTGAATGTCACAGAGGCATGGGAGTTGGTTTATATCATTCATACTGACAAGCAGCCTTTGGAGATTCATCATTGGTAGCCCCCAAGCCACTGCCTAGCAACCAAAACAGAGTACCCTAGCAACCGTTTAGCAAGACCTATATCTCTGCATCAGAACATCATATAAAGATGGGAGTTGGCTCATTTGTTTCGGTTGGGAAACAGTTTGTAAATATCACCATGGTAACTGTGTATTCACACCCTAGCAACCATTTAGAGCCACCTAGCAACCATTTTGCAACATATAGAAGCCATATTTCAGCTCCACAACATCGTACAGACATGGTTGTTGGCTCGTATGCAATCATGTACAACACCCTAGCAACCGAGTGCCGAGTTTTGCCACTGCAAGCACCCACTCACATTTTCTTCAGGAAATGTACATTCTAGTTGTTATTGCTATCGCACACATCAGGGTTTTAATTGTACTGAGACACAAAAATATTTTTCTGTAGGTTCAACACCTATTAATGACTTCTGTAGCCTTTTCGTGAAGAGTGCCGTATATAAAACACTTTGTGATAAAGAATTGGCTGTTTTATTTTTATATGTTTCTTCTTGACTTGAAGCAGTTTCATATGAGCTCTTTATAATATAGTGTCATACATAAAGAGAGATTAATATTAATGTTACCATAATGAGAAGCTGTGTGTGTGTGTGTCCCTGTAAAATGTGTGTGTGTGCGTATGTGTGCACATGGTTTTATATGTGTGCATTAGAGAGACTGAAGCACTGTATTATTTGTTCAACACTGTTTATCTTTTTTTTGCATTTCAGTGTCAGTTCATTTTTCAGAAAAATTTCCTCTTCATTTTCCTCTCTAATGGATTATTTCTCGTTGACCGTGTCGTGACTGTGCCTTTAATCATGCAGGTTTTCCTGTAAATGTACATAAACACTCCTAAAACACTGTTTATACAGTACCAGTCAAAAGTTTGGAAACGTTACTATTTTTAATGTTTTTGAAAGAAGTCTCTTCAAGCCTGCAGTAAAAAAAAATAAAATAAAAAAAAAACAGTAATATTATGAAATATTATTACAATTTAAAATAATGGTTCTCTTTTTTAATATACTTTAAAATGTAATTTATTTTTGTGATGCAAAGCTGAATTTTCATCAGCAAGTACTCCAGTCTTTGGTGTCTTATGATCCTTCAGAAATCATTCTAATATGATGATTTATGATCAATGTTGGAAACAGTTGTGCTGCTTAATATTTTTTTTATAACCTGAGATACTTTTTTCAGGATTATTTGATGAATAAAAAGTTAAAAAGAACTGTATTTATTTAGAATAGAAATCTTTTGTAACAATATACACTACCGTTCAAAAGTTTGGGAACAATAACTATTTTTTTTTTTAAGAAATTAGTACTTTAATTCAACAAGGATGCGTTAAATTGATAAAAGGTGATGGTAACGATTTATAGTGTTAGAAATGTTTTTATTTTGAATAAATGCTGTTTTTATGAATAAATGCTGTTAACGTTTTACTCATCAATGAATCCTGAAAAAAGTATTCCAAAAAAATATATTAAGCAGCACAACTGTTTCCATCATTGATAATAACTGACTATCAAATCACCATATTAGAATGATTTCTGAAGGATCATAAGACACCAAAGACTGGAGTACTTGCTGATGAAAATTCAGCTTTGCATCACAAAAATAAATTACATTTTAAAATATATTAAAAAAGAGAACCATTATTTTAAATTGTAATAATATTTCATAATATTACTGTTTTTTTTATTTTTTATTTTTTTTAACTGCAGGCTTGATGAGCATAAGAGACTTCTTTCAAAAACATTAAAAATAGTAATGTTTCCAAACTTTTGACTGGTACTGTACCTGCAAATGAACTACAGAAACACATTAGAAAGGTTCTGATATATTTAAAGAGAGATTTATATAGTAATAAATGTGTCCGCTGTCACAGAAATGCAGTATATATTCTAACTATAACACGTTTTTGTACATTAGATCATTTTTATGTGCTTTATCCTGTAACCTTATGTTTCTGTCATATATTTTGTCATCTGTGGGAAGAATCACATTCCCATGTGGTCAAATAAAGCCGTGAGCTGAAAGACAGTGTGTGATCATGAGTTTCTTTGTGGTTTATGCTTCATTCTTTAAAAATAATGTTTCCAAAGGGTTTTTTTCACAGAGACGCCATAGAAGAATCATTTCTGGTTCCCCAAAGCACTTTTCAGTGAAAACCATTGGTTAAAAGAGCATTTTTTCTCAGAGCAAAGAACATTTTAATAATATAAAGAACCTTTTGTGGAAATAAAGTTTCCATGGATGTTAAAGATTCTTCATGGAACCACTGATGCCAATAAAGAACCTTTATTTTTATATTTTTATATTTATGTTCACACACACACACACACACACACACAGAGAGACTCTCTCACATACATTCACACTCGCACAAACACACACACTCACACAAGATTGCAAATGTATGAGTGCTTTTAGTGTTTTCAGTGATGTGCAGTATATCTGTTCCCATCTAAAAAAATGTGTTTTGGTGTTTCATGAAGCTTTAAGATGTCTCACCTGGTTTTCCTCCTGTAATCTGTAACTCTGTTATCTTAAAAACCGTTTATATTTCAACAAAAACAATTTTGGTTTTCTATTTCAGAAATTAAAGAGTATTTTCCCTGGAGGGAAACCCAGATCAACACTAGTACCTCCCTATTCAGGCCTGATATTCCTGTAACTCACACTCACACACACATACACACACACACACACACACACACACACCTGTGGACTCAATATTCCACTCCATCTCACCCAGAACACTACAGTCCTACAGGACCGCATGGGGAGCCTTTAAACAGCTCCAATCCTCATTCAAATAGACTTTTCCCTTATTTCAATTTCTTCATTCATCATGTCTCTTAACCATCCAATCCAGTCCCATCAAAGTCTATCTTAGCGTCATTCAATTCTTCCAATTAATCTAATGCATGTCCCTATAACAAACCCTCAGATCACACTAATTAAAGGAATTCAATGCCATATTTACCCTGGCTTAACCCATAAGAACCCGGACCAATTTCTCCTCATAGGAAAATTATGGGGCATATAAAACAGACCAAATGGACCACTTATAACATGTTTCTGCAGTTGTTTTTGAAATACAACTCCTCCTTGTGAAATATCTGTAATGTTACATATATGTCACATTGGGCATTTATTTCTCATTTGAAAAAAATATATTTTTTTCAGTTTTTTTGCTAAATAACAGTTATTTTTCTGTTTATTTTCTTTTCCACAACATATATCAAAATTGTTAGTTTTCTGGGAAGATAGTCGGGGTGATAGCCAGGCATTGTTTGCGAAAAATATCAAGCCATGGAAGGATCTTCCAACACTTAACCCCTGCTTGCCGATTTGACGAATCATTGTTGTCAGTGAAGTGTAGACTTGCTAGCAGGGTCTGAAAACGGTTGCTTGACATGTTGTCAGCCACCATGGGACACCTTGTGTCATTTTCCCAGTATGCACGATGTCCTGGCATTTGGTGCAGACCCATGTGCAGATGGATACCAATCAGTGTTTCCATTTCTTTAACAGTGGTGTTAACATTCTTCTGAGTTCCAGATTTTTGCACACTGTACAAATTAGTTTGTTCCTCTAGTCTAGGAGCTCAAGCATTTCAAGCAAATACTCCAGGGGTGTTGGAAGATTGTCTGGAAAGAAACTGTTTCTTTCTCCAAGATTTTTTTTTTTTTTACCCTGGCTGGTTGTATTTTGCTTCCCAGAGTTTGTTTGGTTGTGCAGCTTCTAAATCTAAATCACTTGATGCTAATGTCTGAATCAGACCCACTTGATTCATCTTCCTCCATGTCTTTCTTGCTAAGGGTGTAATCAGGGTCATCAATGTCTTCTTCCTATAGTCAGTGTCACATCCCTCATACTCACTGTCATCTCCCTGGATCATTTTCAGCACATTCTGAACATCAAGTTGTTTCCTGAATCTATTCATGTTATTCTTACAACAAAAAAAGTTAAAATTACCAAAAATAGGACCAACATATGATTTCAACATCTTGTTTTAGTTACAGATATGCAAAATAATAATGAAAATACATTTCATTAACAATGTAATTAATTTTGACATTATTTTTATGTTTATGTTGACATTTTTTATTATGTTTTGTTAAAATATGCTTTGAAATGAGCAGCAGAAAAATAAAATAATTGAATCAGATAAATTAATTGAGCAGATCATTAACATTGTTCTTAATGTGACATATACGTCACATCAAAATTCCACCTACTGTTTTAAGGTTAACAGCCCGATGTGACATATATGTCACCACAATATTTTCACAACTGGTTTTATATCAATTTGTTCAAGAAATGTATTAAAATCAGGTTAAGTGTAATCAAGGATATGTTATAACTTTACTAAAGAACCGCTATAAAGCCAAAACAATCTCTGTTACCATAAATTATACGTTTATCTCTGTAAAGCTGCTTTGAAACAATCTACATTGTTAAAAGCGCTATATAAATGAAGATGACTTTAAAACATTAGAATTGTTGCATGGGTTGAAACATACCTTTAGTAACAAAAACAAGTGTTTTTAAAAATTGCTGACACTGCAACATGTGCTAACCAGACAGGCCATCATTTTGGAAATGTTGCCATGGCAACAAAAATGCACACATTGTCACATGACTGAACCTGGGTGTTCCTTATATGTCACTAAGGGACTTCCTGAGTTGAAAGTAAGGGATAATGCTTTAAAAAGACCTTTCCAGATAATCACACGTGTTTGTGAGACCCGCATCACTGCGGGTTGTTATGGGTTAATAAAATAATTGTATTAAGCGCAACAAATAATGAGAAAATGAATTTGTGCACATGAATACAGGAGAAGCGCAGACAGACATTTACTCACGAGGAAGACTGTGGCTTCAGTGCTGGTGCTGGGGAACGTGTTCACTGGTTAGACTGGTTTAGGTCAGCTTGCAGGTTATGCTGGTGTTGCATGTTTGTAGTCTAGAAGGAAGATACACTTATGCGTGACTAATGTAACATAAAGACGAGTCAAAAAACATCACATATAGACAGTAGTAGCTAAACAAACCGTTAAATAAACGAATAAAAATATAAAAACATTTGGCCAAACAAATAGGCTAATACAGACGTGTAGATGGATGATTTCTGCAGTATATTGGAAATTAAAGATGTCTGGCAAGACTGTGTGTGTGTGTGTGTGTGTGTGTGTGTGTGTGTGTGTGTGTGTGTGTGTGTGTGTGTGTGTGTGTGTGTGTGTGTGTGTACTGGCCCGCACTAAGAGATTTAACAGTCAGTTTTATATTTGTTTGTTTGCGCAAGCCCAGTTAAGTGTTTACAACTTTTTTATAGTGTAAGGCAAGGGTTAGGGTTATTTATAGTGTGAGGGTTATATGTTACAATAGTTTATTTATACATACCGATACTGTTTGATGTCTATATATATCCGAGCTCTCTCTATTTACACAAACACAAATAAATGAAGGTGAATTATTAACACAGAAACGAGAAGCTCCGAGTTAGAACTGGTAACTGGCGCCATCTTGTGTCTCACAGTGATAAAAACTGCATGAACACGATAGATAGACAGACAGACAGAGAGATAGATAGATAGACAGACAGACAGACAGATAGATAGATAGATAGATAGATAGATAGATAGATAGATAGATAGATAGATAGATAGATAGATAGATAGATAGATAGATAGATAGATAGATAGATAGATAGACAGACAGACAGACAGACAGATAGATAGATAGATAGATAGATAGATAGATAGATAGATAGATAGATAGATAGATAGATTTCTCTTTTGACAGCTGGATGAATTATGTATTTGTAGCTAACAGAAGGCTTTTTAAATAAAAAAAGAGGAATTATGAGGTTGAGATTAAAAAAAATAGTTGCTCTGATGTATAAAACTGAATTAGTCTGAATAAAGTTAAAGTCATCAGCACAAATCAGAACAAAGTCTGTGATGCCCAGTGAACTATCAAGTTGGAGTTCGTCATGATAAACGCTCCGGCCCTTTAAGGGCCCCGGGGCCTCAGACCCCTGATGATGTCACACAGGTCCGGTGGGAGTGTGAGGAACCTCTAAGTTTAGAGTCACACACACACTCGCACACACTCACACACACTCGCAGACCTCAGCGCTGGAGACGGAGCCTCAGACTCTCAGGTCAGCAGAACTTCATTAACTTTCACAGTTGCTTTACATCATAGTGACATTCAAGTTTTAGATATTGTTCTGTAGCTCTTTCTACACGCTTACACTGTCGTGTGTGTTGTGTGTGTGTGTATGTGCGTGTGTGTGTGTGTGTGTGTGTGTGTGTGTGTGTGTGTGTGTGTGTGTGTGTGTGTGTGTGTGTGTGTGTGTGTGTGTGTGTGTGAGACCTCCCTGTTCCAGAAGAATCTCTGCAGCTGTCACATTCTATATATAGACACACACACACACACACACACACACACACACACAGGCCCGATCAGTCTGTTGTTGTCAGATGTTTATGTGTCATGTTGTGTGTTTGACTGTAGTCGTAACTGGTAAAGTCTTCAGATCCTCAAACACATTCAGCTCGAGTTTCTGCTCTTCTGGATCTTCAGAACTAAAGCGTTTACTTTATATATAGTTTGAGTTCTACATCCCGTTAGATTGATGTGAATAAACCTGAACTTAATGCGGTAACACTTTACAGTGAGGTTTCCGTTGTTAACAGTAGTCAATGCACTGTGAACTAACAAGAACAAACACTGAATAATTGTATTTTTATTAACATTAACAAAGGTATAATGCTAATACATTAACTAATGTTAACTATAATACCTTATTGTTTTTGTTATATTAGTGGTTAGGTATAATATAATTTAATATTTATCTGTATCTATTGGACTTCACATTCAGATGATGTCTGTCTGTCTCAATTCAATTTCAATTTCTAATGAGCTTTATTATCATGACTGTGTATCACAATGTTCTGGTATTGTTCTCTCTCTCTCTCTCTCTCTCTCTCTCTCTCTCTCTCTCTCTCTCTCTCTCTCTCTCTCTCTCTCTCTCTCTCTCTCTCTCTCTCTCTCTCTCTCTCTCTCTCTCTCTGCGGTGTGTGTGTGTGTGTGTGTAGTGTGATGGCGTCGTCGGCTGAGAGCATCAGTGCTGTGGAGGATCAGGATGGAGCCGCGAGTGTTAAACTCGTTCAGTCGCATTATTTGCGCTGTCCTTCTCCCAGGTTCACTCACACCAACACTGAATATACCCCGAGACACTGTTAAATATCAGCTACACACACTTTATACAGCCTGACGTCATGTGTGTGTTTGATCTCCTGCAGCTTCTCCATGATGTCCGATCGCTTCTCCACAGTTTCGGACCGGTTCTCCATGATCTCGGGCTCAGAAGCAGAAAGCATCTTCATGGAACCCATTCATCTGTCATCAGCCATCGCTGCCAAGAAGATCATCAGCGAAGGTCTGCGCAGAAGAGCTGGTTTAGCAGAAAACTTACATTATCACCCAGTAAACTTACATTATCACCCAGTAAACTTACATTCTCACCCAGTAAACTTACATTATCACCCAGTAAACTTACATTATCACCCAGTAAACTTACATTCTCACCCAGTAAACTTACATTCTCACCCAGAAAACTTACATTCTCACCCAGAAAACTTACATTATCACCCAGAAAACTTACATTATCACCCAGAAAACTTACATTATCACCCAGTAAACTTACATTCTCACCCAGAAAACTTACATTATCACCCAGAAAACTTACATTATCACCCAGTAAACTTACATTATCACCCAGAAAACTTACATTATCACCCAGAAAACTTACATTATCACCCAGTAAACTTACATTCTCACCCAGAAAACTTACATTATCACCCAGAAAACTTACATTATCACCCAGAAAACTTACATTATCACCCAGAAAACTTACATTATCACCCAGAAAACTTACATTATCACCCAGAAAACTTACATTATCACCCAGAAAACTTACATTATCACCCAGAAAACTTACATTATCACCCAGAAAACTTACATTATCACCCAGAAAACTTACATTATCACCCAGAAAACTTACATTATCACCCAGAAAACTTACATTATCACCCAGTAAACTTACATTATCACCCAGAAAACTTACATTATCACCCAGAAAACTTACATTATCACCCAGAAAACTTACATTATCACCCAGAAAACTTACATTATCACCCAGTAAACTTACATTCTCACCCAGTAAACTTACATTCTCACCCAGAAAACTTACATTATCACCCAGAAAACTTACATTATCACCCAGAAAACTTACATTATCACCCAGTAAACTTACATTCTCACCCAGTAAACTTACATTCTCACCCAGTAAACTTACATTATCACCCAGTAAACTTACATTATCACCCAGTAAACTTACATTCTCACCCAGAAAACTTACATTATCACCCAGAAAACTTACATTATCACCCAGAAAACTTACATTATCACCCAGAAAACTTACATTATCACCCAGTAAACTTACATTATCACCCAGTAAACTTACATTCTCACCCAGTAAACTTACATTCTCACCCAGTAAACTTACATTATCACCCAGAAAACTTACATTATCACCCAGTAAACTTACATTCTCACCCAGTAAACTTACATTCTCACCCAGTAAACTTACATTATCACCCAGTAAACTTACATTATCACCCAGTAAACTTACATTCTCACCCAGTAAACTTACATTCTCACCCAGTAAACTTACATTCTCACCCAGTAAACTTACATTATCACCCAGAAAACTTACATTATCACCCAGTAAACTTACATTATCACCCAGTAAACTTACATTATCACCCAGTAAACTTACATTCTCACCCAGTAAACTTACATTATCACCCAGAAAACTTACATTATCACCCAGTAAACTTACATTCTCACCCAGAAAACTTACATTCTCACCCAGTAAACTTACATTCTCACCCAGTAAACTTACATTCTCACCCAGAAAACGTACTCGGTTACCTAATGTAACCTCGGTTCTCTCTAGAAGAGGGAACGAGTATTGCGTAAGTTGCTTACGCTACGGGTAAAGTTCTGCAGTAGCCTTTCTTAAGGGGACTGACAAAGCGGGACATTTCGGCGGTGGACCGGCCGCGGCGGGACTCAACCGTCTCTTCCTCCTTGCGGCCGCTAGGGGGACATCGCATGCTCAGGCTTCAACGCGATCTTAGGCCGGGGTCCCCGCGGGGGAGGCGGCCTGTGACGGCTGGATGAGCGTGATCTAGGGCGGCCGCCCTTTCGTCGCTGCAAAGACGGATGCTGGGCTGGACGCTGGTTAGAGCTTCGTGCAGGAGGCTGATCTCGAGAGCAGCCTGCAGCTGAGCTAGAGCGTCGAGGCAGGAAAAGGTTCATGGCCTCCGAGAAACGGTCGACAATCCCGTTTACCGCTGGGCCGAAGAGACCAGTGGGGGAGAGCGGTGCATTGAGAAATGCGGCGCGCTCAGATCCCCTCATGTCGTGCCTCTCTGTGACGGTGAGCGAAGACATGCACCTTCCAATAGCCTGAGCCGCGGATTTAGTAGCGCGGAGGGAGAGATCCGTCGCGCTTCATAAATCCGTGATTGCAGTCGGGTCCGGGCCTTTTTCGTCCATTTCACAGAGGAGATCGGCCTGGAGGATCTGCAGGACTGCCATGGAGTGCAGGGCGGACGCGGCCTGTCCGGCGGCTGAGAAAGCGCGGCCGACGAGAGCTGATGTGGTCCTGCAGGCTTTGGACGGGAGGGCAGCCTTTGAGCACCATCCCGCAGAGGGCGGACAAAGGTGCGCTGCTACCGCCTCCTCCACTGGAGGGACAGTGATGTATCCCCTTTCGGCGGTGCCGTCAACCTGGGAGAGCACCGAGGAGACATGTGAGTGGAGTCTCGCGGAGAATGGTGCATTCCACGATTTAGAAAGCTCCACGTGGAGCTCCGGCAGGAAGGGTGCAGACCTGGATGCGGGCGCTTGGCGGCGGTGATGCAGAAAGCAGCCGTCGAGTCTGTTAGGCGTGGGCTCCTTAGGCGGTGACCACTCAAGGCCAAGCTGG
The DNA here is from genome assembly GCA_022828995.1 of Vimba vimba. Lineage (NCBI taxonomy): Eukaryota > Metazoa > Chordata > Actinopteri > Cypriniformes > Leuciscidae > Vimba > Vimba vimba. The sequence continues at coordinate 50,270,144 of CM040819.1, read as the reverse complement.
TCGACGGCCTTAGAAAGGAGGTGCATAAGTTCCGTGTCCACATCCGGCCGGACTCCTGGACAGAAGAGGAGGCAGAATGGTGAGAACCAGACCATTCCTCGCTGTCCGAGGCCAGGATGGAGCAGCTGTCACCGGTGGCATCTCCTTCCGCTTCATCCCCTGAGGCGACGGCAGTGAGGGCCGAAGCCGGCAGCTGGGCGTCCGGGAGGGGGGGCGGAGAAGGAGAGAGAGAGGCTCGAGGGAAGCGTTCCGGCGAGCTCTTGAATGCCACATCAGACTCCGGTGGCCTCTGGGAGCGGCGCATCTTCTTGCGCGGTCCAGCAGAGACGGGCGGAGTGACAGCTTTGGCGTTGAACACCTCAAGTCGAGCTCGCAGGGTCGACATTGAAAGCTCTTCGCAATGGACGCAGCCTCCCGAAGAGAGAGCGAGGGCTGCGTGTTCTCGACCCAGGCAGAGAGCGCAGATCACGTGGCGGTCTCCGGCGCTGAGAGGGGCTCGGCAAGAGCCACAGGACCTGCAAGGCATTTTTAGAAAAACGCCTCGCGCTCTTTTAGACAGAAAAGTGTGTGTCGCAGCGGCGAACACACACAGCAGAGCAAAAAAGGATACTTGTCGCCGGATAGCATGGCAGGCACAGATGGCTGAAGGCGGCGAAGACGACCGGCTTCTTCAGACGCTTTCCTCTGCTTGCTAGTCACTTAATTTCAACGGCGGCGGCTTCTCCCAGGATCCAGCTTCGCTGAAGAGATGAAAATCAGGGAAGCAGCCTCCGAGCCCTTCCTTATATACGCTAAGCCACTCCCATTCTGGCGGGCTTTGACGCGTGAGGGCGTGACGTCACGCGGGGCTCAGTGGTAGGCTGCTGCAGTTAGACAGCTCGCTCTAGGTCTGCTAGCTGCTGCACTGCGTTGACAATAAATACAAAAATTAAGGATAATTTTTTGGCTTCATATCTCGAGAAAAGATGACTTTACCCGTAGCGTAAGCAACTTACGCAATACGAGAGAACCTCTCGTAAGAGAACTTACATTATCAGCCAGAAAATAACCCTGGTTCATTGACATCAGCTCAGTTCTCAAGAGTCAGCTTTATTTCTACAGCTCTTTACAGTACAGATTGATTCAGAGCAGCTTCACAGTAATAAAGAGGAGAATAACAGAATCAGTGATGCAAACTTCAGCAAATATGAGCATAATTCAGATTCAGCTGTAAAGCAGCTCTACAGAAGATGATAGTCATTATTCAGATCAGTTCAGGTTTTGTTCTCAACATTACTGGTGTCGGTTCAGTACTAGTACTTATACTGATCAAACCTCTAGTCTAAAGTTGCGTGTCTGGCAAAAAAAAAAAAAGGTTCCTGGACCGTTTTGCTAACATTCCGCATTAAGTTACGAAAACGTTATTTCTGAATGTTCTCAGAACGTCCAGGTTTGTAAATGTTCTAAAAACATCTTTTCTTGGTTAAGTGAACATTACATTGTACACTGCAAAAAAATGCTTTTCATACTTAGTATTTTTGTCTTGTTTCCAGTCTTTTTTTGCAGTGTATCATTCTACAAACACTATGGGAATGTTCTTTTGAATGTTCTCTGAATGTTCTGAAACAAGTAGCAACATTTAAAAACTGTTAGACGGACATCCAAGTAAAATGTTTCAGAAAACGTTCCATGAATGATGTATAAATAAAGTTGTTGTGCAAATGTTTGGAGAACATCATTAAAGACCAGATAACTTTGAATGAACGTTCTATTAATGTTCCTGGAAGATCATTTGTTCATGTTTTGGAGAACCGTTGGCCGTCACCAATGGCTTTTGTATATTCAACAATATTATTGATCTCCTGCACTGACACCATTATATGAGAACTGAGCTGAGCTGGACGATGACATCACGGTTCTCTCCAGAGCGGCGATATATAAAAATGAACTAAATTAATAACTTTTTTACAACAGAAATGAAGCATCACTGAACTTTCTTGAGCTGGACTGTGACGCTATTTTCTTCTGGAAACAAACTTTGTTGCATTATTTTCCTGTTATCTCTGTAAAGCTGCTTTGAAACACTCTGTACTGTAAAAAGCGCTGTATAAATAACTAGTTCTGAGTTGTCTCTGTCGGTCCTCAGAGCTGGAGTCGAGAGTCGCGAGGACGCCGGTGACCTCTGACCTCATGCTGGAGTCCGCAGAGCATCTGATGGTGGAGGACCTGTACAACCGTGTGAAGGACATGATGGACGACCGCAGCCCCTACAACACGCCGTGTGTGCTGGACATCCAGAGAGCGCTGATCCAGGACCGGCTCGAGGCTCCGTTCAACCCCGTGGATGAAGTGTGGCCCAACGTCTACATCGCAGAGAAGTGAGTCTCAGGAACACGCATCTGTGTGACGACAGGAGAAACACTTTTACTTTCCCTCACAGACAGCAGCAGAGTGTCGGCCCAGATCCGGCTCAGTAAAGTTAGTAAAGTAATATGAGTGTGTGAACCCAGACCAGATCCGGCTCAGTAAAGTTAGTAAAGTAATATGAGTGTGTGAACCCAGACCAGATCCGGCTGATTCATGGGTTCACACACTCATATTACGGGTTCAAAACTTGACTGACAGGTTCTCACAATGCCAGTTACCACAGAAAATCCTTGATAACACTTTATTTTACTGTGTCCTTGATACATATGTTACATGTACTTACATAATAATAACAGTAAATGTTTATGATGGAATTGATATGATGTAAATTATGATGGACAGATGCACTTTTATGATGGACAGATGCACTTTTATGATGATAGATGCACTTTTATGATGGACAGATCCACTTTTATCATGGATAGATGCACTTTTATGATGGATAGATGCACTTTTATGATGGACAGATCCACTTTTATCATGGATAGATGCACTTTTATGATGGATAGATGCACTTTTATCATGGATAGGCACTTTTATGATGATAGATGCACTTTTATGATGGACAGATGCACTTTTATGATGGATAGATGCACTTTTATGATGGATAGATGCACTTTTATGATGGACAGATGCACTTTTATGATGGATAGATGCACTTTTATGATGGATAGATGCACTTTTATGATGGATAGGCACTTTTATGAGGGACAGATGCACTTTTATGATGGACAGATGCACTTTTATGATGGACAGATCCACTTTTATCATGGATAGATGCACTTTTATGATGGATAGATGCACTTTTATGATGGATAGGCACTTTTATGATGGATAGATGCACTTTTATCATGGATAGATGCACTTTTATGATGGATAGATGCACTTTTATGATGGATAGGCACTTTTATGAGGGACAGATGCACTTTTATGATGGACAGATGCACTTTTATGATGGACAGATGCACTTATATGATGGATAGATGCACTTTTATGATGGATAGGCACTTTTATGATGGATAGATGCACTTTTATGATGGATAGGCACTTTTATGAGGGACAGATGCACTTTTATGATGGACAGATGCACTTTTATGATGGACAGATCCACTTTTATCATGGATAGATGCACTTTTATGATGGATAGATGCACTTTTATGATGGATAGGCACTTTTATGATGGATAGATGCACTTTTATCATGGATAGATGCACTTTTATGATGGATAGATGCACTTTTATGATGGATAGGCACTTTTATGATGGATAGATGCACTTTTATCATGGATAGATGCACTTTTATGATGGATAGATGCACTTTTATGATGGATAGATGCACTTTTATGATGGACAGATCCACTTTTATGATGGATAGATGCACTTTTATGAGGGACAGATGCACTTTTATGATGGACAGATCCACTTTTATGATGGATAGATGCACTTTTATGAGGGACAGATGCACTTTTATGATGGACAGATCCACTTTTATCATGGATAGATGCACTTTTATGATGGATAGATGCACTTTTATCATGGATAGGCACTTTTATGATGATAGATGCACTTTTATGATGGACAGATGCACTTTTATGATGGATAGATGCACTTTTATGATGGATAGATGCACTTTTATGATGGACAGATGCACTTTTATGATGATAGATGCACTTTTATGATGGACAGATCCACTTTTATCATGGATAGATGCACTTTTATGATGGATAGATGCACTTTTATCATGGATAGGCACTTTTATGATGATAGATGCACTTTTATGATGGACAGATGCACTTTTATGATGGATAGATGCACTTTTATGATGGATAGATGCACTTTTATGATGGACAGATGCACTTTTATGATGGACAGATGCACTTTTATGATGGACAGATGCACTTTTATGATGGATAGATGCACTTTTATCATGGATAGATGCACTTTTATGATGGATAGATGCACTTTTATGATGGATAGGCACTTTTATGAGGGACAGATGCACTTTTATGATGGACAGATGCACTTTTATGATGGACAGATCCACTTTTATCATGGATAGATGCACTTTTATGATGGATAGGCACTTTTATGATGGACAGATGCACTTTTATGATGGACAGATCCACTTTTATGATGGATAGATGCACTTTTATGAGGGACAGATGCACTTTTATGATGGACAGATCCACTTTTATCATGGATAGATGCACTTTTATGATGGATAGATGCACTTTTATCATGGATAGGCACTTTTATGATGATAGATGCACTTTTATGATGGACAGATGCACTTTTATGATGGATAGATGCACTTTTATGATGGACAGATGCACTTTTATGATGGACAGATGCACTTTTATGATGGACAGATGCACTTTTATGATGGATAGATGCACTTTTATCATGGATAGATGCACTTTTATGATGGATAGATGCACTTTTATGATGGATAGGCACTTTTATGAGGGACAGATGCACTTTTATGATGGACAGATGCACTTTTATGATGGACAGATGCACTTATATGATGGATAGATGCACTTTTATGATGGATAGGCACTTTTATGATGGATAGGCACTTTTATGAGGGACAGATGCACTTTTATGATGGACAGATGCACTTTTATGATGGACAGATGCACTTTTATGATGGATAGGCACTTTTATGAGGGACAGATGCACTTTTATGATGGACAGATGCACTTATATGATGGACAGATGCACTTTTATGATGACAGATGCACTTTTATGATGGATAGGCACTTTTATGAGGGACAGATGCACTTTTATGATGGACAGATGCACTTTTATGATGGACAGATGCACTTTTATGATGGATAGGCACTTTTATCATGGATAGATGCACTTTTATGATGGATAGATGCACTTTTATGATGGATAGGCACTTTTATCATGGATAGATGCACTTTTATGATGGACAGATGCACTTTTATGATGGACAGATGCACTTTTATGATGGACAGATGCACTTTTATGATGGATAGGCACTTTTATGAGGGACAGATGCACTTTTATGAGGGACAGATGCACTTTTATGATGGACAGATGCACTTATATGATGGACAGATGCACTTTTATGATGGATAGATGCACTTTTATGAGGGACAGATGCACTTTTATGATGGACAGATCCACTTTTATGATGGATAGATGCACTTTTATGAGGGACAGATGCACTTTTATGATGGACAGATCCACTTTTATCATGGATAGATGCACTTTTATGATGGATAGATGCACTTTTATCATGGATAGGCACTTTTATGATGATAGATGCACTTTTATGATGGACAGATGCACTTTTATGATGGATAGATGCACTTTTATGATGGATAGATGCACTTTTATGATGGACAGATGCACTTTTATGATGATAGATGCACTTTTATGATGGACAGATCCACTTTTATCATGGATAGATGCACTTTTATGATGGATAGATGCACTTTTATCATGGATAGGCACTTTTATGATGATAGATGCACTTTTATGATGGACAGATGCACTTTTATGATGGATAGATGCACTTTTATGATGGATAGATGCACTTTTATGATGGACAGATGCACTTTTATGATGGACAGATGCACTTTTATGATGGACAGATGCACTTTTATGATGGATAGATGCACTTTTATCATGGATAGATGCACTTTTATGATGGATAGATGCACTTTTATGATGGATAGGCACTTTTATGAGGGACAGATGCACTTTTATGATGGACAGATGCACTTTTATGATGGACAGATCCACTTTTATCATGGATAGATGCACTTTTATGATGGATAGGCACTTTTATGATGGACAGATGCACTTTTATGATGGACAGATCCACTTTTATGATGGATAGATGCACTTTTATGAGGGACAGATGCACTTTTATGATGGACAGATCCACTTTTATCATGGATAGATGCACTTTTATGATGGATAGATGCACTTTTATCATGGATAGGCACTTTTATGATGATAGATGCACTTTTATGATGGACAGATGCACTTTTATGATGGATAGATGCACTTTTATGATGGACAGATGCACTTTTATGATGGACAGATGCACTTTTATGATGGACAGATGCACTTTTATGATGGATAGATGCACTTTTATCATGGATAGATGCACTTTTATGATGGATAGATGCACTTTTATGATGGATAGGCACTTTTATGAGGGACAGATGCACTTTTATGATGGACAGATGCACTTTTATGATGGACAGATGCACTTATATGATGGATAGATGCACTTTTATGATGGATAGGCACTTTTATGATGGATAGGCACTTTTATGAGGGACAGATGCACTTTTATGATGGACAGATGCACTTTTATGATGGACAGATGCACTTTTATGATGGATAGGCACTTTTATGAGGGACAGATGCACTTTTATGATGGACAGATGCACTTATATGATGGACAGATGCACTTTTATGATGACAGATGCACTTTTATGATGGATAGGCACTTTTATGAGGGACAGATGCACTTTTATGATGGACAGATCCACTTTTATGATGGATAGATGCACTTTTATGAGGGACAGATGCACTTTTATGATGGACAGATCCACTTTTATCATGGATAGATGCACTTTTATGATGGATAGATGCACTTTTATCATGGATAGGCACTTTTATGATGATAGATGCACTTTTATGATGGACAGATGCACTTTTATGATGGATAGATGCACTTTTATGATGGATAGATGCACTTTTATGATGGACAGATGCACTTTTATGATGATAGATGCACTTTTATGATGGACAGATCCACTTTTATCATGGATAGATGCACTTTTATGATGGATAGATGCACTTTTATCATGGATAGGCACTTTTATGATGATAGATGCACTTTTATGATGGACAGATGCACTTTTATGATGGATAGATGCACTTTTATGATGGATAGATGCACTTTTATGATGGACAGATGCACTTTTATGATGGACAGATGCACTTTTATGATGGACAGATGCACTTTTATGATGGATAGATGCACTTTTATCATGGATAGATGCACTTTTATGATGGATAGATGCACTTTTATGATGGATAGGCACTTTTATGAGGGACAGATGCACTTTTATGATGGACAGATGCACTTTTATGATGGACAGATCCACTTTTATCATGGATAGATGCACTTTTATGATGGATAGGCACTTTTATGATGGACAGATGCACTTTTATGATGGACAGATCCACTTTTATGATGGATAGATGCACTTTTATGAGGGACAGATGCACTTTTATGATGGACAGATCCACTTTTATCATGGATAGATGCACTTTTATGATGGATAGATGCACTTTTATCATGGATAGGCACTTTTATGATGATAGATGCACTTTTATGATGGACAGATGCACTTTTATGATGGATAGATGCACTTTTATGATGGACAGATGCACTTTTATGATGGACAGATGCACTTTTATGATGGACAGATGCACTTTTATGATGGATAGATGCACTTTTATCATGGATAGATGCACTTTTATGATGGATAGATGCACTTTTATGATGGATAGGCACTTTTATGAGGGACAGATGCACTTTTATGATGGACAGATGCACTTTTATGATGGACAGATGCACTTATATGATGGATAGATGCACTTTTATGATGGATAGGCACTTTTATGATGGATAGGCACTTTTATGAGGGACAGATGCACTTTTATGATGGACAGATGCACTTTTATGATGGACAGATGCACTTTTATGATGGATAGGCACTTTTATGAGGGACAGATGCACTTTTATGATGGACAGATGCACTTATATGATGGACAGATGCACTTTTATGATGACAGATGCACTTTTATGATGGATAGGCACTTTTATGAGGGACAGATGCACTTTTATGATGGACAGATGCACTTTTATGATGGACAGATGCACTTTTATGATGGATAGGCACTTTTATCATGGATAGATGCACTTTTATGATGGATAGATGCACTTTTATGATGGATAGGCACTTTTATCATGGATAGATGCACTTTTATGATGGACAGATGCACTTTTATGATGGACAGATGCACTTTTATGATGGACAGATGCACTTTTATGATGGATAGGCACTTTTATGAGGGACAGATGCACTTTTATGAGGGACAGATGCACTTTTATGATGGACAGATGCACTTATATGATGGACAGATGCACTTTTATGATGGATAGATGCACTTTTATGAGGGACAGATGCACTTTTATGATGGACAGATCCACTTTTATGATGGATAGATGCACTTTTATGAGGGACAGATGCACTTTTATGATGGACAGATCCACTTTTATCATGGATAGATGCACTTTTATGATGGATAGATGCACTTTTATCATGGATAGGCACTTTTATGATGATAGATGCACTTTTATGATGGACAGATGCACTTTTATGATGGATAGATGCACTTTTATGATGGATAGATGCACTTTTATGATGGACAGATGCACTTTTATGATGATAGATGCACTTTTATGATGGACAGATCCACTTTTATCATGGATAGATGCACTTTTATGATGGATAGATGCACTTTTATCATGGATAGGCACTTTTATGATGATAGATGCACTTTTATGATGGACAGATGCACTTTTATGATGGATAGATGCACTTTTATGATGGATAGATGCACTTTTATGATGGACAGATGCACTTTTATGATGGACAGATGCACTTTTATGATGGACAGATGCACTTTTATGATGGATAGATGCACTTTTATCATGGATAGATGCACTTTTATGATGGATAGATGCACTTTTATGATGGATAGGCACTTTTATGAGGGACAGATGCACTTTTATGATGGACAGATGCACTTTTATGATGGACAGATCCACTTTTATCATGGATAGATGCACTTTTATGATGGATAGGCACTTTTATGATGGACAGATGCACTTTTATGATGGACAGATCCACTTTTATGATGGATAGATGCACTTTTATGAGGGACAGATGCACTTTTATGATGGACAGATCCACTTTTATCATGGATAGATGCACTTTTATGATGGATAGATGCACTTTTATCATGGATAGGCACTTTTATGATGATAGATGCACTTTTATGATGGACAGATGCACTTTTATGATGGATAGATGCACTTTTATGATGGACAGATGCACTTTTATGATGGACAGATGCACTTTTATGATGGACAGATGCACTTTTATGATGGATAGATGCACTTTTATCATGGATAGATGCACTTTTATGATGGATAGATGCACTTTTATGATGGATAGGCACTTTTATGAGGGACAGATGCACTTTTATGATGGACAGATGCACTTTTATGATGGACAGATGCACTTATATGATGGATAGATGCACTTTTATGATGGATAGGCACTTTTATGATGGATAGGCACTTTTATGAGGGACAGATGCACTTTTATGATGGACAGATGCACTTTTATGATGGACAGATGCACTTTTATGATGGATAGGCACTTTTATGAGGGACAGATGCACTTTTATGATGGACAGATGCACTTATATGATGGACAGATGCACTTTTATGATGACAGATGCACTTTTATGATGGATAGGCACTTTTATGAGGGACAGATGCACTTTTATGATGGACAGATGCACTTTTATGATGGACAGATGCACTTTTATGATGGATAGGCACTTTTATCATGGATAGATGCACTTTTATGATGGATAGATGCACTTTTATGATGGATAGGCACTTTTATCATGGATAGATGCACTTTTATGATGGACAGATGCACTTTTATGATGGACAGATGCACTTTTATGATGGACAGATGCACTTTTATGATGGATAGGCACTTTTATGAGGGACAGATGCACTTTTATGAGGGACAGATGCACTTTTATGATGGACAGATGCACTTATATGATGGACAGATGCACTTTTATGATGGATAGATGCACTTTTATCATGGATAGATGCACTTTTATGATGGACAGATGCACTTTTATGATGGACAGATGCACTTTTATGATGGACAGATGCACTTTTATGATGGATAGATGCACTTTTATCATGGATAGATGCACTTTTATGATGGATAGATGCACTTTTATGATGGATAGGCACTTTTATGAGGGACAGATGCACTTTTATGAGGGACAGATGCACTTTTATGATGGACAGATGCACTTATATGATGGATAGATGCACTTTTATGATGGATAGGCACTTTTATGATGGATAGGCACTTTTATGAGGGACAGATGCACTTTTATGATGGACAGATGCACTTTTATGATGGACAGATGCACTTTTATGATGGATAGGCACTTTTATGAGGGACAGATGCACTTTTATGATGGACAGATGCACTTATATGATGGACAGATGCACTTTTATGATGACAGATGCACTTTTATGATGGATAGGCACTTTTATGAGGGACAGATGCACTTTTATGATGGACAGATGCACTTTTATGATGGACAGATGCACTTTTATGATGGATAGGCACTTTTATCATGGATAGATGCACTTTTATGATGGATAGATGCACTTTTATGATGGATAGATGCACTTTTATGAGGGACAGATGCACTTTTATGATGGACAGATGCACTTTTATGATGGATAGGCACTTTTATCATGGATAGATGCACTTTTATGATGGATAGATGCACTTTTATCATGGATAGATGCACTTTTATGATGGACAGATGCACTTTTATGATGGACAGATGCACTTTTATGATGGACAGATGCACTTTTATGATGGATAGGCACTTTTATGATGGATAGATGTACTTTTATGATGGATAGATGCACTTTTATGATGGGTAGATGCACTTTTATCATGGATAGATGCACTTTTATGATGAATAGGCACTTTTATGATGGACAGATGCACTTTTATGATGGACGGATGCACTTTTATGATGGATAGATGCACTTTTATGATGGACAGATGCACTTTTATGGACTTCAAAACAGAAAAAGACATTCACTGCCATTGTAAAGCTTGGAAGAGCCAAGACATTTTTTAATATAACTCTGATTGTATTCGTCTGAAAGAAGAATGTCATATACACCTAATGATGACTTGAGGGAGAGTAAATCATGGGGTAATTTCCATTTTTGGGTGAACTAACCCTTTAAATATATAATTACACAGTAGCAATGACACCATCAAATAAAGTATAACCAAATCCTTTATAAAACCTTTACAATGAAAGTACAAGTATATCGACATTCTGCCACAATTTGCATTAACCCCACATCATTCTTTTAATTTGTTTTTACAGGAACATGCGAAACATCAGTTTATCAGTCTAGTGTTGTTGCTTTACTGTAGTAAATGACAGGCTGATATGTTTGCCTGTTCTCTGCTTCAGGTCGGTGGCTGTGAATAAAGCCCGTCTCAAACGCCTCGGCATCACTCACGTGGTGAACGCGGGTCACGGCACCGGCGTCTACACCGGCGAGCTCTTCTACCAGGGCATGGACATCACCTATATGGGCATCGAGGTGGACGACTTCCCCGACGTGGACATCTCTCCTCACTTCCGCTCGTGTGCCGAGTTTCTGGATGATGCTTTGCTGACACACAGGGGTGAGTTTAAAAAAACGTTCTTTTTAGTCATTATGATGTTGGAGGTTAATATTGTTTGTTTTTCAACAAAAAAAATCGGTAACACTTTACAATAAGGTACATTAGTTAACTACCTTAGTTAACATGAACTAAGAATGAACAACACTTCTACAGCATTTATAAATCTAAGTTCATATTAATTTCAACATTTACTAATACATTATTAAAATCAAAGGTTGTATTTGTTAACATTAGTTAATGCACTGTGAACTAACATGAACTAAATGTATTGAAATGTATTGCTCATTGTTAGTTCATGTTAGTCCATTCATTAACTAATGTTAACTAATGAACCTTATTGTAAAGTGTTACAATTTGTTCTTTAAATGTTTGGCTAAATGCGTAAAAATTGTAGCAGAAGACTTTACATCCAAATCTGTGAGTAACACACTGTTCCTGTCATAGATAAACAAACCGAAGATACCAAATTAACTCACCGGCCTGGACTCTGTCATGTCTCACTCGCTTATTTTTAGAGTTAGTGACACAGATATACAGGAACCTCTTCAGAATCTGAATTGAGTCAGGAGAACACGCCAGAAACTAAGATCACACTCTATAACGGTTCTGTATCAGCATCAATGGTTCCATGAAGAACCTTTCACATCCACAGAATCTTTCCATTCGGCTCTTTAGATTATTAAAATGTTCTTCAAACTAAGAATAAAATGGTTCTTTTAAGAACTGATCACTGAAACGTTTGTGAGGAACCAGAAATGGTTCTTGGCATCACTGTGAAATAAACCCTTTGGATCTATATTTTTTAAGAGTGTTAGCAGTAAGAATGATTGCTTCTCTTTAATTTAGTCTTCTCTATCATGACGGTGTTTGATTATTATTTTTTAATAACTATTAGGATGTAAACTTCCAGTTTCCAAAACATTCATCAGCTCATAATACTTAATGTTGCATAGATCTGATTTGACGTTACAATCTAATTATTGCTGTAGATTCAGATCCAACCCTGAACAACACGCATGTCCTCATTTGTAAGTGGCTTTGGATAAAAGCGTCTGCTAAACGATTAAATGTAAATGTAATGATCAGGGTTGGAGCTGAACTTTGCAGGAAAGGCTCTATACGTTATACTCTGAATCAGGGTCAGTGAACCCATGGGCAACATGTGCTGCAGTTCAGAGGTCAACCACTAGAGGTGATCTTTCTGTCATCATTTACTGACCCTCATGACCTTCTTTCTTCTGCTGAACACAAAGACAGTATTTAGCAGAATGCTAGAGAATGATGACCTGAATCATCTTTTTCCCTGCAATGACAGTGAGTGACTGTAGTCGCGCATCATCTAGTGCTCCACAACTGGAGGGTGATTAAATGATGAGACAGTTGCGTTTTTGGGTGAACTATCAATATAACGTAATGGATTTGCATTTTAAAGTTGAGAATTTTTGTGTTATTTATTGCATATCAGATCTGAATGTGGTTCAGAATTTCTCTCCCCGTTAATAGAGGTTGTTTTGCCATTGATTGTTCTGTATGAGTATGAGTAGTCTGTCTTCTCATTTTGTTCCTGACATCAGGCTCTGGGAGAGAATTTATGAAAGCTTGGCTCATGTATATTAACTAGGTCATGATGTAGCTTGATAATCAAGCGCACCCAGTCACATGATTCCATCAATGTTAATGAGCCAAGACTAGAGAAATTCAATTGGCCGCAGGCCCTGTCCCAGCAAGCAATTTTGCATTTAAAATACGTCTAATAGCCATCTAATAGCTACGTTGTGACTACAGATTGACCATATCATGAAATGACACTAACATCTTGTAGATATTATTGATATTGGTAACATGATGGGATATCAACCATCTAATGTGACTACAATGAATCTACAATGAATCAGTTTTGACTATAAGTGGGCTAAATAGCATAGACATTGTCAAAGAAATGAAACCAAACACCTTGTAATCACTGTTGACTTTGCTAACATGATGGAATATCATACATCTCGCAAGTTATTTTGGCAAAAACGACATGCAGTGGTGGAAAGAGTACTGAAAAAACATAGTAGAGTAAAAAGTACTTGTCCAAAAAAACTACTTGAGCCGGACTATATCAGGTCTATAGTTAACCTACTCATAGCCGGACTATATCGGGTCTATAGATAACCTACTCATAGCCGGACTATATCGGGTCTATAGATAACCTACTCATAGCTGGACTATATCGGGTCTATAGTTAACCTACTCATAGCCGGACTATATCGGGTCTATAGTTAACCTACTCATAGCCGGACTATATCGGGTCTATAGTTAACCTACTCATAGCCAGACTATATCGGGTCTATAGTTAACCTACTCATAGCCGGACTATATCGGGTCTATAGTTAACCTACTCATAGCCGGACTATATCGGGTCTATAGTTAACCTACTCATAGCCGGACTATATCGGGTCTATAGTTAACCTACTCATAGCCGGACTATATCGGGTCTATAGATAACCTACTCATAGCTGGACTATATCAGGTCTATAGATAACCTACTCATAGCTGGACTATATCGGGTCTATAGTTAACCTACTCATAGCCGGACTATATCGGGTCTATAGATAACCTACTCATAGCCGGACTATATCAGGTCTATAGATAACCTACTCATAGCTGGACTATATCGGGTCTATAGTTAACCTACTCATAGCCGGACTATATCGGGTCTATAGTTAACCTACTCATAGCCGGACTATATCGGGTCTATAGTTAACCTACTCATAGCCGGACTATATCGGGTCTATAGATAACCTACTCATAGCTGGACTATATCGGGTCTATAGTTAACCTACTCATAGCCGGACTATATCGGGTCTATAGTTAACCTACTCATAGCTGGACTATATCGGGTCTATAGATAACCTACTCATAGCTGGACTATATCGGGTCTATAGTTAACCTACTCATAGCCGGACTATATCGGGTCTATAGTTAACCTACTCATAGCCGGACTATATCGGGTCTATAGTTAACCTACTCATAGCCGGACTATATCGGGTCTATAGTTAACCTACTCATAGCCGGACTATATCGGGTCTATAGTTAACCTACTCATAGCCGGACTATATCGGGTCTATAGTTAACCTACTCATAGCTAGACTATATCAGGTCTATAGTTAACCTACTCATAGCTGGACTATATCAGGTCTATAGTTAACCTACTCATAGCTGGACGATATCATGTCTATAGTTAACCTACTCATAGCTGGACTATATCAGGTCTATAGTTAACCTACTCATAGCTGGACTATATCAGGTCTATAGTTAACCTACTCATAGCCGGACTATATCAGGTCTATAGTTAACCTACTCATAGCTGGACTATATCGGGTCTATAGTTAACCTACTCATAGCTGGACTATATCAGGTCTATAGTTAACCTACTCATAGCCAGACTATATCAGGTCTATAGTTAACCTACTCATAGCCGGACTATATCAGGTCTATAGTTAACCTACTCATAGCCGGACTATATCGGGTCTATAGTTAACCTACTCATAGCCGGACTATATCGGGTCTATAGTTAACCTACTCATAGCTGGACTATATCAGGTCTATAGTTAACCTACTTATAGCTGGACTATATCAGGTCTATAGTTAACCTACTCATAGCCGGACTATATCAGGTCTATAGTTAACCTACTCATAGCTGGACTATATCAGGTCTATAGTTAACCTACTCATAGCCGGACTATATCGGGTCTATAGTTAACCTACTCATAGCTGGACTATATCAGGTCTATAGTTAACCTACTCATAGCTGGACTATATCAGGTCTATAGTTAACCTACTCATAGCTGGACTATATCGGGTCTATAGTTAACCGGACTATATCGTGTCTATAGTTAACCTGGACGGTGAAATGATGGCTATTGCTTGCTGGGGTTGGAGGCTTAACATACCAATTTACATTTTCACTGTGTGTGACAAATCTGATGAAATTGCGCAAATATGATAATGATGATTTTCTTTTATTCCCCTTCAGGCAAGGTGCTTGTGGACTCGATGATGGGCGTGAGTCGGTCAGCCGTGCTTGTCGCTGCTTATCTCATGATCTTCCAGAACATGAGCATCATGGAGGCGCTGTTGGAGATCAGGAAGAAACGGGCCATCAGCCCCAACGAAGGTTTCATAAAGCAACTCCGACAACTCAACGAGACTCTAATGGAGGAGCGAGATGAAGACGACGACACCCTCAGCCAGTGCTCAGTGATTGACACGCGGGCTCGTCTCGATGAGGAGGAGAGCATGTTCGGGGTTAAAGCGGACTCTATCATGATGGATGAAGAGGAGGACGGTGGGAGCGTCATGAGTAGTGTGGCTTCTTCAGCCGCTGCGCTAAGAGCACGACTTCTCAACGACCCGAACAAACCCGAGATGGAGGAAACCACACAGGACTCGTTGCTCCCTGGGAAAGACTGTGATGATGAAGATGGGGATGTTGATGGCATGATTAGGGAGTGGCAGAAGCGAAACGAGAAGTACCAAAACGAGGACTGGTGGGAAGCCCAACTTCTGTGCGACGGGGAGGACAACGAGTCTCTGGCCGAGAGAAAGCAACCAGAGGACCTGGAGAGCGTGACCAGCGAAGATGTGCGAATGCTGAAGGAACGCATCAGACGCCGTCCCCGTCGACCCGCTTCAGATTCAGGATCCACAACCAGCAGTTACGCGGATCTCTGGAAGCAGCGACTGAAGGAGATCGAGGAGCAGGCCGCCGCTCGGTATCGGCTTAAAGAGGCCGACGAGGACACCAACAGCGAAGCCAGCCAGAAGAAGATCGACGACGACGTGGAGAGCATGCTCTCCGACAGCAGCTCCATGTACAACTTCTGCAAAAAGAACAAAGAAAATCTGACACCATTGGAAAGATGGAAGATTAAGCGAATTCAGTTCGGATGGAACAAAAAAGACGCGGATAACGGGGAGCAAACGGAGCCTGAGACAGAAGCGCCCGCTCCCTCATTGGAGGACGTCAACTTAACGGCATATCAGAACTGGAAACTCAAGCAGCAGAAGAAGTTTGGTGGGGAAGAGAACAAGGATGAGATTGTGGAGATGAGTCGGGGCGAGGACACGGCCACGGTTAAGAGACGTCAGCGCAGAGAGGAGCTTCTGGAGCGCACACGGAAAACACTGGAGGAGAGCCAGTCGGTGTGCGGATGGGAAACCGAGAGCACCGGGAGCGTAATCCCACTGTCCGCCTTCTGTGCCGGAGCCTTTCCGATAGCAGACGATAGCGTGTCAGTGCTGAGCGAAAGATCCTCGGTGCTGTCAGGGCGTAGCACTCGATCCCAGATCCCAGTTCCCCAAGAGCCTCCTACTCCGGCTCCGGTCATGGGTCCGAACGGAGAGCCCATGGTGAACCTTGCCAACATCCAAAACTGGATAGCCAACGTGGTCAATGAGACTCTCATGCAGAAGCAAACAGAGATGCTGATGGGAGCGAGTCTCGGCCCTTCCCGAGCGGGATCGGTGTTCAGTCTGGGAGTCTCGGCACGAGGAGCAGATGATGAGAAAGCCTCAGTGTTGAGCGGATCCACGTCTTCAAGCGTTCTCTCCCGGAGTCGAGCCGAATCCGTGCGGTCTGGCGGGAGAGCCGAATCCGTGCTTTCATCGAACCTCTCCTCGGTGTCCGGGTTGGGATCACGCAGGAGCAAGATTACTACGACCAGTGTCCCACTATACAGTCTCTTCCAAGACCAGGTGAACCTTCACAAACTGGACACCATGGAGAAAGAACTCAAGTCTGATATGCGGGACAAGATGGCGTCCTATGAGGTGAAGAAGATCACAGAGGACAACAAGCGAAGTACATTATACAAGAAGAAAAAAACAAAGGAGGACGATGAAGATGAAGCCGATCTTGGAAAATCCAATGGATTTGAGGATTTGGCAGCGCGTTCCTCTCAGAAACCCAAACCTAAAAGAGATTATGGGCGTTCAGGAATCCTGAACCTCCCGGCTTCAGCCAGGAACCCCACCAGCAACAGCAGTATTGATGAGTGGCTCAAAAACGTAAGACCTCCTCCGAGCAAACCGAAGCCTTATGATGGAGACGCCGCGCCGTTGCGAATGTCTCGGCCATCGTACGACGGGATCGAGGAACCCTCGGAGTTCGACTTCCCGAGCCGAAGGAGCTCAGTGTCAGTGGAAGCAGAAGAAGAGGAGTATAGCTTTTCCTCAAGATTCGCATCCAGGCATCGGGCTGATGCTGACATGGACTTGAGTCGAGATCCCAGTCCGGAGTTTAACGATCGATCTCGGAGATCCCCTCCTTCGTATAACGGCTTGAGTGAAGCTGCTAATTACAGACCCAGGAGATCTTATGCTGGATCCGAGGACGAGGAGAGAGGCAGTTATCAGAGCTACTCAGCAAAGCAGAAGTTACACGAGAACAGTGAGACTGTGAGGACGGGTAAACCGGGACGGGAAGAGGAGGACGACGAGGAGATGTCGGCTTATATTGCTCAGATCAAGCAGAGGGCGAGAGCAAGGCTGGCCCAAGAAATGGAGGATGATGAAGTTCTTTCCGCTTGGAGGAAACAGGAGGAGTCAAAG
The DNA here is from genome assembly GCA_022828995.1 of Vimba vimba. Classification (NCBI taxonomy): domain Eukaryota; kingdom Metazoa; phylum Chordata; class Actinopteri; order Cypriniformes; family Leuciscidae; genus Vimba; species Vimba vimba. The sequence goes on along the minus strand of CM040819.1, from coordinate 50,251,528 downwards.
TCACACAATAAAAAATAATTAATAAAATAAGCGTTTCATATGTGTGAAGTGACAGGCTTCCATTCGTGAAGACAAAACTGTTCAGTATGAGGCAGAATGAAAGCTTGTTTGACATCGACCTTCAGTCCATACTGTATATACAGAATACACCGATAAAGTAACACTTTTTCAAAATTCTCTTGTGTTCAGGTTTTGTTATGAACCTTCCGAATTTAAGAGCATATAAACATCAGATTATATCACAAAAAAAAGGTACTGGCATCAATGTTTTTTATATGTGGGGGAAAAAAAGGTTTAGCTTATTAAAATGTTTTTCACACTAATAAAAAAGGCAATTCTTTTAAGAGCTGATCACTGAAAGGTTTTCTGAGGTTCTTCTGTGGCATCACTGCGAAAACTCACTTTTAGACCCTTAAAGATGATAATGTTGTGCGATAAACTCAGAGTAAGGAATAACAGATTTAGCAGCTCTCAACTGCAATGGCCCCAAAATAATAATATATATACAGTGAAAATAATATACGGTTCATTAAACACACATTGAAATTGTTACAATGGGAAACTGCACACAAACTAACAGTAAAATAACTCAACAGTAAAATGACTATGAAGCACAAATCATTTCATGAAACATCAAAAAAGAAAAAAGGTTACATAAAAAATATAAAACATTGGTTTACGTTGGTTTACACCAATGCTACATTTTTCTAAATGTCAAAATCATTTGTTGAAAAAACAAGTATTCACAACTTCAATGAGCTCATTGTTTCTGCCTTAAATTATTACATTGTTTAAATTAATAAATTTTTAGCGAACTGTGATTTTGTATATTCTGAAATACATGAGACAGTTTCCTCTGATAACAGATCACTGTAAATTGTAATATGGACTCGTGTATTTTCTGTAAAGCTGCTCTGAAACGATGTGTATTGTGAAAAGCGCTACACAAATAAATGTGAATTGAATTGAATGATATAATTAACAACTGAGATTTATGAAGTATTGTTTCAGTTCAAATCTAGTGACTGTCTGATTGTGTCAGTGTGTTTTATTTGTGTTAAACCCAACGAACTAACTAAAGAAATCAAGCATTTGTGTAATTGGACTTTTGTCTCAAACCTAGTTTCTGAGATTCAGAACATGTGACAACAAGTCCGATCTCCCGTGTTTAAATCTGGTACGCTCAGGTAACAAACAACACTGCTGACAAAAACATGTTCTAAGAACTTTCAAAATGTCCAGTTTATTAAATGTTTTACGCTTTTTACTTGGTTATTTGAACATTAAAGGAACATTCCATTTTATCATTCATCAGAAATTATAGCGATAGTTCAAGATTGTGTCATCATTTACTCACCCTCGTGTTGTTCCAAACCTGCATGAGTTTCTTTCTTCTGTCGAACATGAAGAATGTTGGTATCAAGGAAAAAAATGGAAGAAAAAAACAAAAACACCAACTGTCTGATTACCAACATTCTTCAAAATATCTTATTTTGTGTTCAACAGAAGAAAGAAACTCGTGCAGGTTTGGAACAACATGAGGGTGAGTAAGTAAATGATGACACAATCTTCATTTTTGGGTTAACTGTCCCTTTAAGGAAACGTTACTTTTTAATGTTTTCTGAACGTTCCGAAACAAACATTTAAAAAAACGATAATCGAACGTCCAACTAAAAAGTTCCATGAAAAATAGGCTATAATGTTTTGTGATTAATGACCAGAAAACTTTGAACGAATATTCTACAAACGTTACTGGAAGAAGATTAGTTAGCTACTTTGAGAGAACATTGACAAAACATTTCTTGTTAGCTGGGAAACAGGATAATTTGACCATTTTTAAAACATTATCGAATTATGTGGTTGTGAAGTTTTATGTATTATGAGTTCAGGGGCCGGACCTGTGTGTGTGTGTGTGTGTGTGTGTGTGTGTTTTAGCAGTAGGCGGGGTTTCACTCTCACACTAAATATTCAAAATGGCGGACGGAGGATCAACGACTCAAGATGAGCGCTCGACTGCAGGTAATTATTACATTTTACATATTCATATTCCCCCATCCGCCTCAAGTAAACAAAAGTCAAACACACACGCCGATCGTTTGCGGACAGAATCGATCACAGTGGGGAAGAATGTTTATTGTTTTGGAAATTATTTGAGTCGGTCAGCAGCAGATGAGAGTTGTTTGTCCTGTACTAAACTCTCATCATTTGAAATGGCGCGCGTGCGTGCTGCATATACACATAGTCTCGTGGTTTAGCATAGCGTGTGGGTTTACTGGGGAAAATGGGTTAAACTGGTCGGAGCGGGCGGGTTTATCGCGCTGTGGATGATGTTTGTGAAGTGAGTGTGTGTGTGTGAGAGAGAGAGAGTTAGCAGTGCTGCTATTAGCGCGCTTTGTGTCGCTCGTTCGGCCGAGAGAGAAACTCAACGGCCGCGAATTTGCATATTCATGTGTTTGTTTAGCGGTAAACGCGCACGCGTGATGTTGAATAATAATTCATCACTTTAATCTGTGTTGCGGCGAACTAAAAGCAAAAACACAAACTTGAGCCCGAGCTTTCCTTCTCCTGATCAACTGTTTGCCCTCAGGGCATAAATACCCCGGCAGGGTCTGTGTGCGCGTGCGTGTTGGGGTGGTTTTTATGTTCCCCAACAGGTAATAAATTACAGCGTGTGAAAAGTTTCTCTTTCTCAAACGTGTCTGGTGTTGAATAATGTGTAAAGTGGCTGGGGAGAAACTACATTAAAACCTGCAGGAGTGAAACTGCGGATTTGCATAATAACATCAGCCCTGCTTGTTTAATGCGCTTCATTCTTTCTGCATAATTTAAACGTCAGTTTCATTCCAGATGAGAGGCGCGTCACACTATTTATTTATCGCGCGGATTAAATATACAGAGCTACTCATGAATATTCATGAGTACAAACGCCGTGTTCATGAATGATTAATTTCTCCGAGTTAATGCGCACTGTGTGATTTTGTTTGGATGTTGAGTGCATGAGGTTTTACCTTGTTCTTATTTCGTTTCTCGTGTGTCTCTCGGGAACATTACATTTACATTTATGCATTTAGCTCATTGCAGAACATTCAAGGTGTTGTGCACTGTTATACTGTGTGTGTGTCCACTGCATATTAATTTATCTCCAGTTTTACACACAATGCAGTGTAGAATCCGCATGGGTTTGGGATCTTAACCTGATGGTGAACTTCATGGACGGACACAAGCATCGGTCATCTCTAATCGGCTAAACCACGCAAAGCTGTTTGTTTGTCCCAATTCGCATAATAATGCTCTCTTTATTGCCATTTTGTTGTATAAATAGTGTGTGTGTGTTCACACTGAAAATTCAGAATCCTGCTCTTATATTCGCTCGAGCATTTACAACGCCAGGCGACAAAATCAGAACCAGAACTAAATCTGATATAGTTATCTTGTGAACTCGTGCTCTTCACATTTGTGTTTTTATTTATATTTTTCTTCATCGGAATGGTATGAAACTTGTTAGAGGTTTTGGCACTTGCTATGTGAGAACACACACACACACACACACACACACACACAAAAAAAAAAAACATGTTTTTGAACGTTTCATATCAAAATCATTTTTCATAACAATAAACAAAATTTTGTAACTTTTTTTTAAGTTCACTTTTTAAAACTTTTTCCCACTTCCTCAATAATCTGCCAAGTGTCGTGTTTGAACAGAGATCAAACTCCAGTCTGTCGCTCTAAAGCGTTCAAGATTTACCACAGTTTAAGTTGGACATTTAATTTTCAGGTCTATGCTCAAAAAGTGAATAAATGGATACAGCGTAAATATAATTTAGTGCCATAAAATCCCCTAAAAATAATAAATAAAAAGTATAAATCTAGTACATTATTCTTATTGAAATAAAAAAGTCGGTCATTTGTGCGAAGATCACCAGAGGGTCGAACACTTGTTCATATGCACTTTAACAGTAGATGTTTAGTCTCGGCGTTTAATGTTGTGGAGCGCATGATTGGCAAACACAGGATGATGGGTTAATTAAGGCTGATGAATATTAATGAGTTCTCCGGGTCTAATAGAAAAGTTTGGACTGCAGTTCAGTGGAAATGTTTCCGTTCTATGAATACTTCATTTCTCCTGCGTTGTGCCGTATGCCACTTATCTGCATGAAATTATGCAGCGCTGCGTTCAGTAGTTTGAAAGGCTAATTAATTGCTTATTTAAAATTCTATTAATTAAAACATTTGCATAATGCATTGTCTGTCAGTTAGCTTACTGAAGCCCTCGCAGCGGCCGTATGCAAATCGTGTTTCTCACAACTGTTTTCTTTTGAGTTTCTCTCTCTCGCTCTCGCTCTCTCTCGCTCTCTCTGTGGGGTCGTCGTCATAGCAACAGCTTGAGTTAAAGTCACATGACTGTTCGTCTGTGCATTAGATGCGTGCGAGTCTTGATGAGTTATACTGTAGTAGTTAGATCATTAACTTAGCAAATGCCACTAGCTCAAGCGTCGGGTCTCCTTTGGAAGCTCGTTTGCGCCATGGAATAAAAATATAAGAAAGTTACATTTATGCAACTTTTTTTCTCAAAATCACAATTGTTTTTTATCTCAGAATTCTGACTTTGAGTTTATATCTCGGAATTTTGACCTTTTATTTTTTTTAGAATTGCGAGAAAAAAGTCTGATTTTTTTGTTATTTTTATTCCGTGACGTAAACAAGCTTGTGTAGCTTCTCTTCCTCAGGCTGTGGACCGGCTTTAGTGTGATGGTCAGTTCTCCTGGTCATCTCGTCGTCAGAGATTAATGAGCTCGTCCAGTTTGACTCGGGATGTTTTGAGACGTCGGTCATTAGCCGACACATTCTTTCATCGTAGCCGGGTCGTGTTGCATGCTGGGAAGCCCCCCCCCCCCCCCGGTAATTAAAACAGTCACACACAGCTGGTAATTGGCCTTGTCTCACTTCTCCCTCGCTGTTGTGCTCGCCGTATCCCACGTCCTAAAAGCTATCCAATTAATATGCAAATGAGCTGATAAATATTTATGAAAAATGTTGAATTATGCAGAAAGCTTTCAGAGGTCCGCGCGAAATGAATCGCTCGCGGAACTTCAAAGCGGCGCTCGTCTAATGAGCGACGGGGAGCGAGATTTGCATACGGCTTTAATCAGCTGCATACTGATTAACTCTCGTTATGGATGCGGCGCTTCCCGCTGGAGTCTTTGTGTTTCGCTCGCGAGGAGAGCTAGCGTTCGAGCGCGCGGAGCCGTTCGCTGTCGTAGCGCCGCGCCTTTCCGGACACAGGTGAGTTTCCAAGATTCAGAGATTAATGAACACACGGAATATCAGAAACTCGTTCGCATCGGAGTCGAGTTAAAGATCAGGACAGAATCAGGGATTCATCAAACATGAGGCTAACTCCGGATAATTGGTTCAGTGGAGTCGAGCTCCTGGAAGCGGATCAGAGATGGTGGGTTAATACAGTTCAGATGTTGATATTCTTTGCCTAATATTTCTGCGTCTCGGTTTGGAAGCGAAGGGAAACTGAAAGCGCGGGTCGTTTCGAAGGATTCAGAACTAAAGCATCGTTCGCATCGGGAGTCGAGTCCGCTTTATTTCTACAGATCGATTCAAAGAACACGACAGAATCAGGGATGCAGCTTCATCAAACATGAGGCTAACTCATCCTTCAGGATCCGCTCAGAGTTGATTCAGGATCTGCTCAGAGTTGATTCAGGATCCGCTCAGACTTGATTCAGGATCCGCTCAGAGTTGATTCAGGATCCGCTCAGAGTTGATTCAGTATCCGCTCAGACTTGATTCAGGATCCGCTCAGAGTTGATCCAGGATCCGCTCAGTGTTGATTCAGGATCCGCTCAGAGTTGATTCAGGATCCGCTCAGTGTTGATTCAGGATCCGCTCAGAGTTGATTCAGGATCCGCTCAGAGTTGATTCAGGATCCGCTCAGAGTTGATTCAGGATCCGCTCAGAGTTGATTCAGGATCCGCTCAGAGTTGATTCAGGATCCGCTCAGAGTTGATTCAGGATCCGCTCAGAGTTGATTCAGGATCCGCTCAGAGTTGATTCAGGATCCCCTCAGAGTTGATTCAGGATCCGCTCAGTGTTGATTCAGGATCCGCTCAGAGTTGATTCAGGATCCGCTCAGAGTTGATTCAGGATCCGCTCATAGTTGATTCAGGATCCGCTCAGAGTTGATTCAGGATCCGCTCAGAGTTGATTCAGGATCTGCTCAGACTTGATTCAGGATCCGCTCAGAGTTGATCCAGTGGAGTTGAGCTCCTGGAAGTG
>CM040819.1:50229682-50242537 GCA_022828995.1 Vimba vimba | reverse complement strand
GGAGCCAGTATCTCCGCCTCCGCGGCCACGCCCATCACTCTGGCTCCGCCCATTCAGATCGCTTCAGTAAGTGACTGACATCTCACCTGTCCAATCAGATTACAGATCATTGACACTCGCTCTTCCGCTGGATGCTTTAAGGCAGTGGTTCTCAAGCTGGGGTACACGTACCTAACCCCTGGGTGACCCTGACCCTGACCCTGACCCTGACCCTGACCCTGACCCTGACCCTAACTCTGAGGGGACAGAAGGGGGTACGCTAGACTGTGCACTGAGATCGATCTAATATTCAGACTCTCTGCGACACACACATACCCTGCGTGAGTTTCCTGAGTTTAATGTTGATCACATATTATACAAATATCCACACGACTGCAAAATGTGACGGTGATTTTATACAACAGCTTTTTTGCAACAGAATAAATCTCTGAAACGAGAGGCACAGCAGTGTCTGAACAAACCGTGAGTCAATGATTCATTCATAATTACAGGACACTTGCTTCGTTACTGAATGAATGACTCGATGACTCGCTCATAAAGACAGTGACTCCGCCTCCTACTGGCGGTTTTAATTTAATATTTCAAAGCATCAGTTCGTTTTACCATCACTGCATATTCCTCAATTGAACTTTTTTTTAAATTTATTTAAAGCATTATTTCTTTTATAAAGCTGCGGCTGCGGGGGGGGGTGCGCTGAAGGGTTAGGGGTACAGCAGAACCACTGCTTTAAAGGGATAGTTCACCTAAAGATTAAATGATTTATTCGCCCTCAACTCATCCCAGGTGTATATGAATCTCTTCTCTCAGACGAACACAGTTATATTAAAAAATGCCCTGACTCTTCCCAGCTTTATAATGGCTGTTTCTGTTTTGAAGTCCATAAAAAAGCATATTATTGCCGGAGAATCTGAAGCTAGCGTAAAGGACTCCGCCCTCTTCTGAACGGAGGCGGAGCTGCAGCTCATTTGCATTTAAAGGGACACACACAAAAACGGCGTGTTTTTGCTCACACCCAAAAAGGGGCAAATTTGACAAGCTGTAATAAATGATCTGGTATTTTGAACTGAAATTTCACAGACACATTCTGGAGACACCAGAGATTTATATTACATCTGGTGAAAAGAGGCATAATATGTCACCTTTAACATTCCAATCATTAATGATTAATGTACACGTTTGTTTGTCTCTCTCTCTCTCTCTCTCTCTCTCTCTCTCTCTCTCTCTCTCTCTCTCTCTCTCTCTCTCTCTCTCTCTCTCCCCCTCTCTCTCACTCACACTCTCCCTCTCCCTCTCTCTCTCTCTCTCACTCACACTCTCCCTCTCCCTCCCTCTCTCCCTCTCTCTCTCTCTCTCTCTCTCCCTCTCCCTCTCCCTCTCTCTCTCTCTCTCTCTCTCTCTCTCTCTCTCCCTCTCCCTCTCCCTCTCCCTCTCTCTCTCTCTCTCTCTCTCTCTCTCTCTCTCTCCCTCTCCCTCTCTCTCCCTCTCCCTCTCTCTCTCTCTCTCCCTCTCTCTCTCTCAGGGTTTGGCTCCTCAGGGCCTGAACCCTGCAGCAGTTTGTGTTGGTTCCGTCGGGTCACTCCATCAGTCCTCAGATGCAGCCTCAGTTCATCATCTCTCCGTCTCCTCAGGGTCAGACCGGTACGAGTGTGTGTGTGTGTTAGACTGATGATGATGATGATGATGATGATGGTTCTGACCCGTTCCTGTTCTCCTGTTCTCAGGTCTCCTGCAAGCTCAGAATATTCTGACTCAACTACCTCAAAGCCAAGCCAGCCTCGTGCCGACGCAGACCAGCCTCACGCTCACCACACAGGTCTCTCACACACACACACACACACACACACACACACTCACTCACTCACTCACTCACTCACTCACTCACTCACTCACTCACTCACTCATCACACGCTGACCAAGTCGAGTCTCCTTCATTTATACAGCGCTTAAACAACATAGAGTGTTTCACAGCAGCTTTACAGTGATAACAGGAGATTACAGTAACAGATTGTTTAGGCTTTACAGCAGATCTAGAATAAAGTTATTGTCCAGATAAAGTCACTGGAGTGTGTTTGACTGGTGTCTGCATGTGTTGGTGATGTGTCAGGCGGCGACCCCGACGAGGAAGATCGCAGCGATGCCGTCTCCGGCGTGTCCCGGCCCGAAGCGAGCGGACGGCCCGTGTGTGGAGGAGGCCGGCGACCTCGAGGAGCTCGAACAGTTCGCCAAGAGCTTCAAGCAGAGGCGCATCAAGCTGGGCTTCACTCAGGTGACCCTCGCCCTCATCCACACACACCTGTGCCGTGTGCCGGCGCGCGACGCTAACGTGTCCACCGCGTGTGTTTCAGGGGGACGTGGGGCTGGCGATGGGGAAGCTCTACGGGAACGACTTCAGCCAGACCACCATCTCCAGGTTCGAGGCCTTGAACCTGAGCTTCAAGAACATGTGCAAACTCAAACCCCTGCTGGAGAAATGGCTGAACGACGCAGGTGAGACGCTGACCGAGTCAATAGTGGGAATAAAACAGCACCTAGTCAACACCTTTATATATATATTTATATACAACGCCCTTTTCACTGCAACTTCAAAGGAAGAAATGCAGTATTGTCTAAACTAGCGCTGGATGCCTGAGGTAATTCTGCAACACTGTTTGCTAGCCTGATGATCTCATCGGTAATATTTCTCACCATTTACTCCAAGGGTACGACCGAATGATTTCCATATCCAGTATTTTACGAAGGCTACCCTTGAAAAGAGGGTTTGATTTTTCTGTTCCTCGGTGATTAACTTCACAGTGTCGTCTGCCGTTTAAACGCGCGAGCCCTTTCAGTTCGAGTGGATTCTGATTGGCTGTCAGTGTGTTATCCTTCGACTGCTGGGAAACAGTCGTTCTGAAAGTGATCCCAACGATATCGTCCCTCGTGTGTTTATCGCTATAGCTGTGATGTGAACTGCTATCTTTAATATGGAGAACGATTTTTAGAACTATATCTTTATCATTATCTTTATAGTTATCGTCCTTGGTGTGAACGGGCCTCTATAATGCCCTATTTCACTGTCATGAGTGAATATTGTAGAAGTATTCCACACTAGTATTAATACAGGTTTGCAAGGCCTCACAAAATGATGTTTACAGAGAGGTCCAGCAGGAGGCGCTGTAGGAGCGGCAGAAATCTCGTTCATAAACGCTGCTTTATCAGGAAAAATAAAGATTAAATCAAAATAACATTAAAACTTTTCTAAAGACAGTCAGTTAAAAGATACAAATAAAAACTTTGACTGAAACGTGCAGTGCTCATGTTTAATCAACGATGTCAAAGCCTTTTGGAAAATCTGCTTGTGCTGGGCGGTGTTGATATTGGGAAACACAGTAATATCATTTGACAGCTATCAATTATAGTTTCACCTCTCCATCTTCACGGTCTCAGTAACACACACATCTGTGCCTCACCAGCGAACAGTGTAAAGGAGAGTTTGACCCTCTATACAGTCGCGCCGCGTTCCCAGCGCTGTTAAAGCACACACACACACACACACACACCGGTGGACCGCCCAGCGCTGTTAAAGCACACACACACACACACACACACACACACACACACACACACACACACACAGCGGTGGACCGCCCAGCGCTGTTACAGCACACACACACACACACACACACCGGTGGACCGCCCAGCGCTGTTACAGCACACACACACACACACACACACCGGTGGACCGCCCAGCGCTGTTAAAGCACACACACACACACACACACACACACAGCGGTGGACCGCCCAGCGCTGTTACAGCACACACACACACACACACACACACCGGTGGACCGCCCAGCGCTGTTACAGCACACACACACACACACACCGGTGGACCGCCCAGCGCTGTTAAAGCACACACACACACACACACAGCAGTGGACCGCCCAGCGCTGTTAAAGCACACACACACACACCGGTGGACCGCCCAGCGCTGTTAAAGCACACACACACACACACACACACACCGGTGGACCGCCCAGCGCTGTTACAGCACACACACACACACACACACACCGGTGGACCGCCCAGCGCTGTTAAAGCACACACACACACCCCGGTGGACCGCCCAGCGCTAGGACACAGATCTAGACATTTAACGGGACGCTTCTCGCTCTGTGTTTCTGCAGAGAACATGTCTGCCGACTGCGTGGTGTCGAGTGCGAGCGAGATGTCTCCGGGTCTCTGCGAGAGTCTGAACCGGCGCCGTAAGAAGCGGACCAGCATCGAGACCACCATACGCCTGGCCTTAGAGAGGAGCTTTCTGGAGGTGAGCGGGTCTCCTGACCACTAGAGGGCTCCTAAACCCCAACCAACCTGACCCTGACCCGCACCAACACTGACCCTGACCCGCACTGACCCAATCCAACACTGACCCGCACTGACCCTGACCCGCACTGACCCGGACCCGCACTGACCCTGACCCGCACTGACCCTGACCCGCACTGACCCAATCCAACACTGACCCGCACTGACCCTGACCCGCACTGACCCTGACCCGAACCAACACTGACCCGCACTGACCCGAACCAACACTGACCCTGACCCGCACTGACCCAATCCAACACTGACCCGCACTGACCCTGACCCGCACTGACCCTGACCCGAACCAACACTGACCCGAACCAACACTGACCCGCACTGACCCGAACCAACACTGACCCTGACCTGCACTGACCCAATCCAACACTGACCCGCACTGACCCTGACCCGCACTGACCCTGACCCGCACTGACCCTGACCCGAACCAACACTGACCCGCACTGACCCGAACCAACACTGACCCTGACCTGCACTGACCCAATCCAACACTGACCCGCACTGACCCTGACCCGCACTGACCCGAACCAACACTGACCCTGACCCACCCTGACCTACACTGACCCGAACCAACACTGGCCCACCCTGACCCGCACTGCCCCTGACCTGCACTGACCCGAACCAACACTGACCCTGACCCACACTGAGCTCCTAAACCCTGACTAACTCTGACCCTGACCTACACTGACCCTGACCCGCACTGACCCGAACCAACACTGACCCGCACTGACCCTGACCCACCCTGACCTACACTGACCCGAACCAACACTGACCCGCACTGACCCTGACCCGCACTGACCCGAACCAACACTGACCCTGACCCACACTGAGCTCCTAAACCCTGACTAACTCTGACCCTGACCTACACTGACCCTGACCCGCACTGACCCGAACCAACACTGACCCGCACTGACCCTGACCCACCCTGACCTACACTGACCCGAACCAACACTGACCCGCACTGACCCTGACCCGCACTGACCCGAACCAACACTGACCCTGACCCACACTGAGCTCCTAAACCCTGACTAACTCTGACCCTGACCTACACTGACCCGAACCAACACTGACCTGCCCTGCCCTGACCTGCTCTGACCCTGACCCTGACCCGCACTGACCCGAACCAACACTGACCCTGACCCACACCGACCCGAACCAACACTGACCCGCCCTGACCCTGACCTGCACTGACCCTGACCTGCACTGACCCTGACCTGCACTGACCCTGACCTACACTGAGCTCCTAAACCCTAAATCTTTCGCATTTATGACGGATTTCCATAAAATCACACTTAAAACTATCCAAACAACCAAATGCCTGCGGATGGCAACAGTTGCTGAGGTAGGATTGGTAACTGATGTTTTTGGGGCGGGGCTTAGCAAAGTCATTTGAATGTACTGAATTATTTTCATTTAATTTTCCTTTATTTATATACTTTAGAATATTCCAGTGTTATACTTAAAATCAACAAATAAGACACTTTAATGCTCCATGCAGTTTCCCCCCAAAGACATCCATAAATATTAATATTGTAATTTTACAGTTAAACTAAAAAAATTCTTAAAGTGAAAATAATACAATAGTAACATTTCTTATTTTGTTTAATAGTTTTAATCTTTTAGCTTGAATTCATTTAGTGACTGACGCATGGACAATTTAAACATATTTTACAGATTATTCCAAGCAACAGAAGTGTTGTAGGCAGTGATTGTGTGATGTGATGAAGCGGTTTGTTTGTGATCTGCAGCAGAGTCAGAAGCCGTCGTCAGAGGAGATCACACTGATCGCAGATCAGCTCAACATGGAGAAGGAGGTGGTGCGAGTCTGGTTCTGTAACCGCAGACAGAAGGAGAAGAGGATCAATCCTCCCAGCAGCTGCAGCGGGTCACCATCAGCCATAAAAGCCATCTACAGCAGCGCCAACACCGTGAGTCACGATCCAGAGTCACTTCACATCACACAGTCACACACCGTATGAACCAGAGTCACTTCACATCTCAGTCACACACCGTATGAACCAGAGTCACTTCACATCACACAGTCACACACCGTATGAACCAGAGTCACTTCACATCTCACAGTCACACGCCGTATGAACCAGAGTCACTTCACATCTCAGTCACACACCGTATGAACCAGAGTCACTTCACATCACACAGTCACACACCGTATGAACCAGAGTCACTTCACATCTCACAGTCACACGCCGTATGAACCAGAGTCACTTCACATCACACAGTCACACACCGTATGAACCAGAGTCACTTCACATCTCAGTCACACACCGTATGAACCAGAGTCACTTCACATCACACAGTCACACACCGTATGAACCAGAGTCACTTCACATCTCAGTCACACGCCGTATGAACCAGTCACTTCACATCTCAGTCACACACCGTATGAACCAGAGTCACTTCACATCTCACAGTCACACGCCGTATGAACCAGAGTCACTTCACATCACACAGTCACACACCGTATGAACCAGAGTCACTTCACATCTCAGTCACACACCGTATGAACCAGAGTCACTTCACATCACACAGTCACACACCGTATGAACCAGAGTCACTTCACATCACACAGTCACACACCGTATGAACCAGAGTCACTTCACATCTCAGTCACACACCGTATGAACCAGAGTCACTTCACATCACACAGTCACACACCGTATGAACCAGAGTCACTTCACATCTCACAGTCACACGCCGTATGAACCAGAGTCACTTCACATCACACAGTCACACACCGTATGAACCAGAGTCACTTCACATCTCAGTCACACACCGTATGAACCAGAGTCACTTCACATCACACAGTCACACACCGTATGAACCAGAGTCACTTCACATCTCAGTCACACGCCGTATGAACCAGTCACTTCACATCTCAGTCACACACCGTATGAACCAGAGTCACTTCACATCTCACAGTCACACGCCGTATGAACCAGAGTCACTTCACATCACACAGTCACACACCGTATGAACCAGAGTCACTTCACATCTCAGTCACACACCGTATGAACCAGAGTCACTTCACATCTCAGTCACACACCGTATGAACCAGAGTCACTTCACATCTCAGTCACACACCGTATGAACCAGAGTCACTTCACATCTCAGTCACACACCGTATGAACCAGAGTCACTTCACATCACACAGTCACACACCGTATGAACCAGAGTCACTTCACATCTCAGTCACACGCCGTATGAACCAGTCACTTCACATCTCAGTCACACACCGTATGAACCAGAGTCACTTCACATCACACAGTCACACACCGTATGAACCAGAGTCACTTCACATCTCAGTCACACACCGTATGAACCAGAGTCACTTCACATCTCACAGTCACACGCCGTATGAACCAGAGTCACTTCACATCACACAGTCACACACCGTATGAACCAGTCACTTCACATCTCAGTCACACGCCGTATGAACCAGTCACTTCACATCTCAGTCACACACCGTATGAACCAGAGTCACTTCACATCTCACAGTCACACGCCGTATGAACCAGAGTCACTTCACATCACACAGTCACACACCGTATGAACCAGAGTCACTTCACATCTCAGTCACACACCGTATGAACCAGAGTCACTTCACATCACACAGTCACACACCGTATGAATCAGTCACTTCACATCTCAGTCACACGCCGTATGAACCAGTCACTTCACATCTCAGTCACACACCGTATGAACCAGAGTCACTTCACATCACACAGTCACACACCGTATGAACCAGTCACTTCACATCACACAGTCACACACCGTATGAACCAGTCACTTCACATCTCAGTCACACGCCGTATGAACCAGAGTCACTTCACATCACACAGTCACACACCGTATGAACCAGAGTCACTTCACATCACACAGTCACACGCCGTATGAACCAGAGTCACTTCACATCTCAGTCACACACCGTATGAACCAGAGTCACTTCACATCACACAGTCACACGCCGTATGAACCAGAGTCACTTCACATCTCAGTCACACACCGTATGAACCAGAGTCACTTCACATCTCAGTCACACACCGTATGAACCAGAGTCACTTCATATCTCAGTCACACGCCGTATGAACCAGAGTCACTTCACATCTCAGTCACACGCCGTATGAACCAGTCACTTCACATCTCAGTCACACACCGTATGAACCAGTGTCACTTCACATCACACAGTCACACGCCGTATGAACCAGTCACTTCACACCCTTAAACCGTAGCTGCAGACCAGTGAAGTGAGTGATTGATTATTGACGAGTGATTGCTTATTTCCAGGTGTCCAGCACGAACACGCTAACAGTGAATTCTGTTGTTCCACTGACAGCCAGCAACATCTCAAACTTCACACTCAGTGGTGCGTTTATCCTCCTTTCACAGTTTCATGTGGCTCTATATTCCTCATGTGAGCTCATGAATGATGTTTAATGTGTGTGTGTGTGTGTGTGTGCTGTAGGTGGTGCTCTGACTCAAGTGACATCACACACACCGTCGGTCATCTCCATGGCGCCCGCCATCGCTACGCCCGTGACGTCGTCGTCACTGAGCCCGTCCGTTACCAGTGTGAAACAGGAGGCAGTTTCTACGGCAACCACGGTCACGCAGGGGGCGGGGCAGTTCCTGGTGACGGGCACAGGATTTAACCCAACGTTCATAACGCCCTCACAGCTGACGCAAGGGTGAGTGTGAGTGTGTGTGGGTGTGGGGTGGGGTGGAGGTGAGTGTGTGTGGGTGTGGGGTGGGGTGGAGGTGAGTGTGTGTGTGTGTGTGTGTGTGTGTGGGGTGGGGGTGGGGACTTTGGGGGTCCAAAACATGTCCAGGACACATTTCTGCCCAAAATTAAGAAATAATAAGTCATAACCAGTGTGCAATGACTTTTTGTGTTTTATTTGTTTTGCATTTTTAGAGTACTTATTTATATTAAGGGGTAAATGTATTTTATTTGTAAAATGCAAAATAATTTTTATTTCTATTTTAATGCTGCAGATCGGATTGCGCCAACAAAATTTCGTTGTATACACATATGCAATGACAATAAAGATCTAACAGTGTTTTTCATGCACTGCTCAGTGTAGAGCTCTATTTTGCTTTCATAACAGTCGTCTTCTTTTTAGACTAGTGGAAAGAAAACATCCAAAACACATTTAAGTGTTTATTTTTGTGCACTTTATCTATTTGCGTATGTAGATTTAAATCTCAACACTCTTTAAAGGCCGGAGAGTTATGGAGTAAAAAATCCGAAATCCCCCTGGAAAAACTTTTAACTCTAATATGTTAACAAAATCAAACAAGGGTTTTGAATCTGGCTTTATCCAGTTTTCAGAATCTGTTCTGGAACTGTATGCAAATTAGTGCATATTTAATTAGATCGTGCCTGCATATTTAAACATAACATTTCAGAAAACCTGTAATACAAAACAATTGTCTTAATATGCTGCGATTAAGTAGGGAAAGATCACCTGTTGAGTTTTGCCTGTTTTTAGGTTCGTTAAATGTTCCGTTCTCAAACTCTCATGAGTGGAGTGTTATATTTGTTATACTTCCGTGTGAATCAGAGGTTTTGTTGGTCACATGACACTGAAAGCTCCGCCCCCAGTGAAGTCTCATTGGTGGTGCCTGTGGCGACTTCACCGTGTTGATCATGTGATTTCTGCTTGTGTTGTGCAGTGGGACGCTGTTGAGTTTTTCTCCTGCTCTGGGAAACACGTTGATGAACAACAACACACTGGCCACCATCCAGGGTATGACCTCTGACCTCTGGGTCTACATTTATTCACTGTATAGAAAATCTCAACTGCTCGATTATTTACAGTCAAACCAACATTTACTCAGACTCCTTCAACATTTCTCACATTATCACAGTTTATTCACTATAGTTTAGAAAATGGTAATAAAGAACTCAGAGTTATGAACTCAGCTGATGTTTGACTGGTTTTGTCCGTCCTTCTGTTAGACTGTCTCACACATGAATTATGTTGAATATCTGTCAGCTGTTAAATTTAACTACACAATTAGATAATACCAGTTTAGCTCAACCAATCACCAAGCAATGCTTCATTTTGTTCAGTCTGTGTGTAACAAGAGCATTAGCAATTAAAGAAAACACACTTCAGCAAAACATGATCAGCTCAAAGTGTCTGAATCATTTTTGCTCCCGATGTCACTGGTAGTCTCTGAATGAAGAATTATTGGGTGTAATATGTCACAGTTTACTTTATTCTGCTCTCCTCACTCACAGAAATGAACTATAGTGTCCTGATCACACTAGTGAAACAATATCACAGATGATATCTGTGTCTGAGTAATGTTTGGTTTGACTGTGTATTGTCTCAATGTAATTATATAATCGTCCGGCTCTAATCTGACAAATGCAACTATAAGGCATAAAGATATTAAAGGTGCGGTGTGTAATATTTTTATTACATTACATATTAAAGGTGCAGTGTGTAATGCAATATCATAAACATAACTATGTTTTCAGTGGTGTATAAAGATCTTACATAATGAACCGTTATGTTATTATTACCTTAGAATGAGGCATTTCTCTCTACACACACCGCGGGTCTCCTTACATCGACATGTTTCTACGGTGGCCCTGAACGGACAAACGCGTTTCGTCACTATGTTGTTCTACGTGTAAAGAAGCGAACTAAAGCCAGCGAATAAAACACTGACACAATCTTGAACAAGTAACAATAATATTCACAATAACCTTGTTTTACTGAATAATTAATTAAACATAATTTCTTAATTTATCTTTGTAAAGAAACCTCATTGTTTAACTGGCTCCTCTCTGCTGTCTCAGACGACGACATCACTTCCTGTCGGCCACTGTAACTTCTGTTGGGTGCAGTTCACAACCTCACCACTAGATGCCGCTAAAACTCACACACTGCACCTTTAAGATAATATAAACATTAACATAATGATTGTGTGTTGTGAAAAAGCGCTATATTAATGAACTCGCGGTGTTTGTTCAGCAGCTCTTGCGTTTCAGGTTTTTAATTCTAGAATTATTGGGTGTAATATGTCACAGTTTACTTTATTTTGCTCTCCTCACTTACAGAAATGAACTATAGTGTCCTGATCACACTAGTGAATCAATATCACAATGATATCTGGTGTCTGAATAATATTTGGTTTGTCTGTGTATTGTCTCAAAATGTAATTATAGTTGCATTCGTCAGATTAGAGCTGGTCGATAATATGAACATTAACATCATGATTGTGTTGTGAAAGAAGCGCTATATAAATGAACGTGTGTGTGTGTGTGTGTGTGTGTGTGTGTGTTCAGCAGCTCTTGCGTCGGGCGGCGCTCTCCCTCTGACGTCCTTCGACGGAAACACCGGTCTCCTATTCGCCAACACCAGCGCAGGAAGCCCCGCCCCCGGCCTGATGACCACGCCCTTCTTCCTCAACCCCTCCAGCTTCTCTCTGCTGCCAGCCAATCTCCTGTCAGGGGGCGGGGCAGGAGGCGGAGCTCTCAACCTGCACGTGACCAGCGACGTGCAGCAGAGTCCCGTTGCCATGACGACGAAGAGCGTGGCCTTGGCCTCGAAGGCCCAGTGAGCGCGAGCGAGCGCGATTAACCCTGTTGCTATTACCAAAAACACTTCTGACCGGTGCGGTGAGCGCGGGACTGGCCGGCGCCGGCGGTGACGCCACGCTCGGGATGAACTCCACTTTTGCATTATTTCTTAAACTAACGTCTAAATTAACCAAAAATGTGAGACTTTTTCCTGACGGCAGATTCTCCTCCAGAGATTATTTCACGTCACAGAGTTTATATTGACTTTCTACGAGGGTTTCTGTTGTTTTTATTTGCGGCTCTGCGAAACGGGCCGATTGTAGATTTATAACCAAAAGCGTTTCAGATGTTTTATGTTGCGCGTCGATGACTTTTAAACTAGTGCTCTAACATCACTTTATAAACACGGTTAGAAGGCTTTAACTAGTAATAATCGCCGCAGTGAGCGCGTCTCCTGTGAGAAATGCAATCCGCCACACGTGTGTCTGACACTGGCTCTGATCATTCATCTATTAAATCTGTGTGTTCCACCTCTGCATGTCCTGTCTCGTCTAATCCTGGAGGTGGAGCGTTTATTCCCTGGTTTCTAGTGTTCAGGAACGTGTGTGAAGCCTCTGGATCGCTTCAGGAACACTACAGCGTCTCAGACTGATGTAACTCACGGATCTCCAGTCTGTGGAAGCTCGTTTCTGACAGAATACAAAAATAAAAAAAGGGTAATTGCGACTTTATCACAATTCTGATTATTATTATTTTTTTCAGAATTGCGATTATTGGTACAAAATTTTTTCGTGCTTCCCAGTAACCAAGTCAGAGTTCCGAGAAACCCGGTCGGACTTCCTAGTCGGATTTCCGAGAAACCAAGTCGGATTTCCTAGTCGGATTTCCGAGAAACCAAGTCGGATTTCCTAGTCGGATTTCCGAGAAACCAAGTCGGATTTCCG
>CM040819.1:50194682-50227182 GCA_022828995.1 Vimba vimba | reverse complement strand
TGAAATTCTCAGTTTTAAAGAGTAAATGCATCATGTTATTAAAGAGCCGCGATAAAGACACACAACATCAAACTCAGTGAATCTCATTAAACTGCAGCTCATATTTCACCACAGAATCACCAGAATATAAGTCTATTTTCAGGAACATATTCTACATTAAAAATAAAGGTTATTTAACAGTAATGATGGTTCCATGAAGAACCTTCAACATCCGTGAATCTCTCCATTACACAGAAGGGGCTGTAGATTATTACAATTTGTATTAATGTGAGGGAAATATATAATTAAACTTAATCCTGTTGGGAGTTATTTCAATCCATGTTTTATATGTAATATGAGGTGAATTTCCTCAGGTACAGATAAAAACATTAGATGTCATGAGAAACTTGGTCAGCCTAACAGAATGAACAGATTTAGTGAAGCAGCCGTTTCTGATCTTCGTGCTTTTATAGCTTCATCAGATCCATTGATGGAGGACATGAAAGAAGAGCCCAAAACGAAAACTGCTGAACCAGGAGAACCAGGAGAAGCTGACAGGGCAAAGGTGATGGACTTTGAATTACAGTTACTTACAGTTTCTTAAAGGAACACTCCACCGTTTTTTGAAATAGGGCTTATTCACCTTCTTTCCTACATTTAGATAGGTGGGCAAATGCATTTTTGTCTCAGTGCATGCATTGTTTTAGTTTGACAGGGTCGGTGCTAGCTTAGCTTAGCATAATGAATGGAATCCTTTGTTGCCAGCTAGCATGTCCTGAGTAAAAGTGATATAAAAAACAAAAAAACCCCACCTAATTACTTCTTGTGGCCTGCGTATTCACAACGAGTACAAATAGTGATGCAGATTAACACTAGGCGATTTCCTATGCAGATATTGACTTGGGACTATATTAGGGGGAAGCACAGGCGAAGCACTGCTAATTGGGCGCAGAGATATCATGCCCAAGTAGCAGTGCTTCGCCTGTGCTTCCCCTTAATATAGTCCTTAATATATAAGTCAATATCTGCCTAGGAAATCGCCTAGTGTTAATCTGCATCGCTAATTGTACTCGTTGTGAATATGCAGGCCACAAAAATTAATTAAGTGGGGTTTTTTTATTTTTTATATCACTTTTACTCAGGACATGCTAGCTGGCAACAAAGGATTCCATTCATTATGCTAAGCTAAGCTAGCGCCGACCCTGTCAAACTAAAACAATGCATGCACTGAGACAAAAATGCATTTGCCCACCTATCTAAATGTAGGAAAGAAGGTGAATAAGCCCTATTTCAAAAAACGGTGGAGTGTTCCTTTAAGATCTTGAACGCTTAATAAGCACCAGTGTTTGATTCCACTGATACGCACTCATGAATGTTTAGATAGTCTGTTAATATATGCTCTGGATATTTTCTCAGTGGCTGTTGTGTCATATGTCATGAAACCACGAAAAAGGAAACATGAGAAAACTGAGGCCTCACTTGAGGAAGAAGCCAGTGAAAGAAAAACGTCATCAAATCATCAAAAGAACAGATAGAAATCTACATAAGATTCAGAATGTACTTCAGAATTGACTTGAAGTCAACCTGATAATTATTAGAGTTAAAGCTTGATAAAGAATTAAAGTCTCATGGAGAAAAGAGAAACAACTTTGTGTGATAAATTGGTAAAACTTTTAGGTAATGTGCATTCAGATGGTAAACAAATATTAAACTTTGATTCATATCTTTCATATATATTAATATTGGATTATACAGCTACGCCTGATCTGTTAAGTATTATATAATGTCTATTGTGTGATATTTGATTGAAATTTCTAAAACGGCAAAGTGCTGATTGTGAGATCCCTGCTGTAGTTGTCACGTAGTCTAATTGGTAATCAACCGAAGGCGACTCACCTGTGCAAACGCCTTTATAATTGTGCATTTAGTGGCTTCAAAATAAAAACTCTTCTTGCATGTAGTATTTTCTACTCTTTATTTGTTCTTTTTTTACATACTCCAGTAAAAACGTGTTTTCTAATAAAAAAAAAGTTTAATAATTGGAAGATACTGGCATTTATTTAATCATATCACTTCTGTGTTATCCCTATATTTTTAAGACATAATAAAGATTCACATTTTTCCTGTTTGAACTCACAGAGGAACCATGTTATTAGATTTACTGATCTATCAAACGACATTTTAGTCAAAAGTACAATTTTGAAAAAAAAAAAAAAAAATAGTATTATCACCTTTTTATATTTTTAATATGTGTATATACAAAGCTTAAAAAGAAGACATTAGTGTGATCACATTTCTTATAAAGGAGGGCAGACTTCAAGTCCTTCCATTTCACAGCCCAGGGAAGAGGTAGAACTTTTTAGACAACGTTGTTCTGTCTTTGCATGGCATTTGACATGGATGATTATCCTTAAACTTCTTAAGGACCTGTTTAAATAAATATAAGACAAAATTAAAGCTAACTACACATACAAACATAATCAACTAAAAAATGTGTTATTCCTTTATTATAGTCTTTTCCTTGTATTGGACTTAAGATCTGAATTATAGTTAGTGACATGCAGTGAAATACTAAGACAACACTAAACAACAAATCAAAGTAGTTCATAGTAACATTGCCTTTCTGAAAAGCTCCTCAATGTCGTCCTCATGAGCATGCCGATTAAATATTTCCACTATAGCCTGGATGAAATCTGAGCCCTTCTCAGGATTCCTGAAGGACACAGTATCTGAATAAAGAATACACATTACTGCATGACAGATGAGATGCGAGCCAAATAGAAAACTAATACAATTCAGTGCATTAAAAACTAAGTGATAGCAATGTATGAAGGTTACTTCATTAAGGTTATGTTGTACTTGGTTGACCATATAATAGTGGAATGTTATAATATTTTCTAAATGTGTGTTACCTGGAGTAGAGGACCTCAGGCAGCAGAAGTCCTTCTCAATGTGCTCTTTTTTTGGCACACCGTCCGGGACATCCACACATCCAACATTACCTGTGACAAGAGACAGGGCAGCATCTGCTTATAGTGTGATCATCACACTGCAGGGGCACTGAGCTGAGAGCTGTCAAAGTAGAGTTTAAAAGCCAGTTTCAAAGGTGCACTCAGAGGTCATGTGACACATCGTGAGGTAGTGCTTAAAGAATGTTTTATTGCCACGTTAATGATATTGTTAATGTTTTATTGTTATTGGCTTGATGGTTTTGCCAAGGTTCTAAGCCAAAATACATCTGGATTGTTGAGGGCTGAACTGACTGAATTAAAGTGCAATAAATAGTTTGGCACTGTTCAAAGAGTGTATGGATTATGAACATGCATCACTTCAGTCACTTCCTGTTAATCTGGAACTTACCACCCCGACACGACTGGACAAGGATGATTTTGGGTTTGTCCCGCAGTCCAGCACAGTTTGGAGTGTTCAAGCAATTATAAATTTCATCTATGGAGAACATGTCCTCTACCCCATCAGAATTCACTATGCTGGAAACTCCACAGATTCCAGAGGCGTCTCCATGTGACATGAACACCACAAAGCAGCTGTCTGACTGGCTGTGCTCCTTTCGCTGGGCGAAGTCTCGCATGGCAACTCTCATACCCTGGATATCAGACCGTCAACAACACACGGCATGATTCATATTGCACACGTATACATGCACATCTAACACAGATACCTGTGCCGTGAGGTCTCTTAGTGTCACCACACTGTACCCAAGAGCCGTCAGCAGTCTCTCCATACTCAGCTCATCCTGGTCGGCCCCAACACGATCATCTCCATATTCAAACTCAACGTTGTTAATTAGGAGCGCTTGACGTTTTCTGTTAATGGACTTGTCCTTCATTGGGTAAATCTTGAGACAGAAGAGGAAGAGGGATTCAAAACAAGTCAGGACAATTGATAAGAGTTTTTTATGACATCCCTTACAAAAAATAAGTATGTTCATTTTATGAAGTATACTTAAGTAAAGTTGGTTAAAGGGGACATATCATGCTAAATCCACTTTTTTAGCCCTTAAATGCATTTTGTTGTATATTTGGAGTGTTTAGAAGTACAGAAAATATGAAATTATTCTCTTCAGGTGCTTCGTTGATATCTTTATATTCTGTTTTGGCCCTATTTTTCAACCTGTTCCGATTTTTCTGTTATCTATGACGTTTTGTGAACTAATACGTCACAGTATTTGCAGCGGAACTGCCAAATAAGGGCATTAACTTCCGACCCAACACTTCGAGCAATCCGCCATTTCTATTTCTCACTGCAATTTTGTAGTCCAAGCTAAAGGATGCAGAAGTTACGAGAGGGTAAGTTAAAATGTTCGGTTGTTGGATGTAGTAACCCACACACTTCATTACACCGTCTAATGTAGATGAACTGCCGCGCTTGTGTGTCAGGACGCATATGTTTAACTCAGAGCCATAGAGAGAGAGAGTTGCGACAACGGAAGTTCAAAATGCTTAGTTGTCACGTGATTCGCGTAGACCTCAGATAGTTCCAGGAAGTGCTTCGGAATCTACTAGCATGCTTTAAAACACAAGTTTATTTGATTCAGATGTACTGATAATATACAATTTTATTCTTTAAACGTCTTACCTTTTAAAAGTGCATCACAAACGGTCTGTTCTACCGCGCTGTTGTTACTTCCGGGAACTATTGAGAGGCTCTACGAGCCGCCATTGCTGTAAAAAAAGCGTTCCATTGTTGTCAATGGAGTTGTCGCAACTCTCTCTCTATATGGCTCTGGTTTAACTGAAAGAACGAGCAGAGAGAGAGACCCGGTCGCGCGCTCACTCTCTCTCTTCAGAGAGGCGAAAGTGTAAACAAGACATCACCGTCTCTAAACTAGACGCTGTCTTGCTCTCTCTCCCTCGCACATATTAATCAAAATAAATCGACACGGTGGTAAAAGGTCGGAAGACCAAAGTTTCATGTGTAAATACAGTAACACACCATTGCGATACATCCATATGAAGACGTTGTTCTGCAGGTTCGTCGTCTTCATTTTCATCTCGCTCCGGCTCCGACATGAAAGGCTGGATGGACAAGTCTTTCGTTGTCGACATTTTGTTAATAACTTGTGAATAAAAAGTTTCTGTGCCGCTAGATAATCGTATCTCTGCTATCAAACTACAAAAATGGCTGAACAGGGTGGAGTTGAACCTCTGCAACCTGTAGAGGGGGCGGGGTATGAAGTGTCTCAGTTGTATTTAAAGAGACCGCACCAAAACGGGTTGATTGAGACGCACGTCAGAAAAGGGGTGGAAAAGGGACCTGTGGAGCTATAATAATGAGGAATTCAGACCCAAGCATTGCAATTCCGCTTTATATAGACTACAAATGTATGATTTATATGTAAAAAGGAACAATTTAAAAGCATGATATGTCTCCTTTAAGCAAAGGCTGCACCCGAAATCGGTTGTTATATAGTAGACTGACTAGGTGAAAAGTAGTATGTCCGAATACACAGCACTCATAAAAGAGCAGCAATCGGCCCCAGATGACCTGCTTCTTCCAGGTGAGATTCTGAAGTGTGCATATATTTGACACTTTACTATCCCATGATGCCACAGGAGAGGGTTTGTAAACGCCTCCTACTGTATAACAGTGATAACATATATGTCAGGAAAATATACTTTCTTATTTTTAGTTTAAAAAGAAGTATACTTATAGCACACTTCAAAAAACTTTTTTTTTTTACATTTATATAGCGCTTGTCTGGGCACTCAAAGCACTTTACATGAAAGGGGGGGGGGAATCTCCTCAGTGCAGCTCCAGCTGATGATGCGACGGCAGCCATACTGCACCAGAACGCCCACCACACACCAGCTATAGGAGGACAAGCCTATCAGTGCATATGAGGATGATTAGGAGGCCATGATGGACAGGGGCCACTGGGCAAATTTTTCCGAAGGACATCCTGGGATTTTTAATGACCTCAGAGAGTCAGGACCTCGGTTTAACGTCTCATCCGAAGGACGGTGCTCTTTGACAGTATAGTGTCCCCGTCACTACACTGGGGCGTTAGGACCCACACAGACCACAGGGTGAGCGCCCCCTACTGGCCTCACTAACACCTCTTCCAGCAGCAACCTGGTTTTCCCAGGAGTCTCCCGTCCAGACACTGACCAGACTCAGCCCTGCTGAGCTTCAGTGGGAGACAGTCTTGAGCTACAGGGCGATATGGCTGGGTGATTTTGTAAGGGGTTTTTACACATACAGAAATTAAATGATGCAAAGTGAGTCCACATATTGTATCAAAGCAGAGGTCAATCTCAGATTCTTTTTTAGGCCTTTTTAATGCCTTTGAAAATACTTACATCATCTCTCAGATTTAGAAGCTTCTCCTGTTTAAATGCAGGTTTGCATGGCACAAGAGAATCTCCAGTTATCTGTTCAGAAGTAACAGAATTTAAATACTTTTGTAAGACACAAAATTAAACAGAATCCCTTTTGGTTTAATAAATCAACCAAAAGTTCAGAAATGCAGTGTATCTACCACTCCCAGTCCCCGGTCATGTGTATCTACCACTCCCAGTCCCCGGTCATCGCTGCAGGAGTGCACAGGCCCCGTCCACTCGCTCCGGCAGCTCCAGCAGAAAGTGTACGTCTGTTTCTTGTTGGCTGAGCAGATAGTGCAGCGCACACACAGGTTTCTCTCATCTCGTCTTTCCACAAAGGACTTGCACCCTGGACACTTCAGAAATGGTCAAACAGGGATTTGGATAATTGTGTGACAGATTACAGTAAGGAATAAGGAATTTCTGGTTATTAAGCTCAGATGTGTAAAATAGCTTACAGCTTTGAATGTGCACAGCCTCTCAGCAGTGAGAAGGCCGAGGTTCTCCTCGAGGAAATCCCTCTGTTGGCTCGTCAGAGCGATCAGTCGACAGATGTCCTGGTAAGACAGCTTCACTCCACAGGCTCTCTGCTTTACTTCAGGACAGGTGAACTCAGTCCGTCCCTAAAATATGAGAACTGGTTAAATATGCAGAGGCAGCACAGGAATCAATAACTGTCAGGAAGTATGAGCACAAAGTGGTGAACTACCTGTTTAATATAATACTTGAAGCATGCGATGATATAATGTGCCGGCCTTTGATGACCACAAGGCAATGTCACTGCTGAAACAGAGATTCATTTCAAAGTTTGATTACTTTCATGCATGATGACACTAAAGCACAGGCATTCCCCTTTTTTGTGTGATTTATGCACTAATCTAAATCTGTTTAGTTTTTTTAGCTGCCAAGTAGGACATGTCAAAACATGTTAAAATTAAACATGCTGTTTCAGTTATGGCAGTCACTAAATAATATAACACAATATACCTTGCTAGAGCATTGTTAGTTTATTGATAATGAGTTAAAACTTCACTCACCAACATCTCTTCCAGTTGATTCTCTTCCTTCAGAATTATGATCATCTGAATTTCGGGTTTGTGTTTTTTTTATACCTTGATTTCAAAATAAATAATATTCAGTTTTCTGAATTTAAATAGACTTGTAAATAGTTTATCTAAATCATGTACTGCTGGAGGGAGGAGATATAATGAACTGAATTTATATACAGTAGGCTATTTATATATAGGGGAGCGCGGGGCACAACCTAACGCAGGGCTAGTTGTAACACGCTTGTTTTAAATACTTCCGCACATGCTTGGATGACGAAACTTTGTGTATTTACTAGTTGCCATATCAACACTATATAGAACAAAAAAATCCGCCAAAATTATTATTTTTTTGGAAGATATCCATAGACATTTATTAAACCATAGCAAAAGTAAATTTCTTAAGTTAATTTTTCATCTCTATTTTTTGTGTTTATTTAAAATAAGACAAATCTGATATTATTTTAATCTCCAAGATGTTATTTAACAGTTGAGATAGTTATTTAATGCTTCGCTAACTAGCAGAAGACACTAGCAGGGTTTAAATCCCAGTTGTGCAGGCGGGGGCATGTTGTCACACTGCGTTACAATGTGCCCCTATTAGAAATATGCTATTATATTCTATACTTTTATTAATTTTATTGGGAAAACGTGAGAAAAAGGTGAATAAAGACTGAGAGTCAATGTTCAGAAATTACTAATTATTTATTTGTTTTGAACTATGTTGTATAGCTGTGTTTTCATGTGTTCGTAGTCAAAACTCAAAAATTAGTTTATATTTAATTATTAAAAATTGCCATTATTTTATATGAAAAAGTTTTTTAATTGTATTTTATTTAGAAAATATTTTAGTTTTTTTTTTTTTTTTTTTTTTATTAGATCAGATAACTTTTTAAGCTGTCATATGTCATGTTACAATGTGCCCCTGCACATGTTACAATGTACCCCACCTATGGGGCATGTTGTCACATTTCACTTCCATTCTTTCGGAGTATGTCAAGAAAAAAGTATATACTGTATTAATAAAACAAAACCACATAATTGTACTAGACATGTGGGAAATTAATGTGGGAAAAAATAAATACTCTGAACCATAAGTAGATTTACACAAACTGAGAAAGTCAAAAAGCGTTACTTTGTGCCCCGCTCTCCCCTATACGCCTCCTCATTTTAAAACACCAGGGCACAGCACTGACTGATATACAGTATATATATATATGCATTTAGGGAGCGGCGGTACTAGTGGTTAGTTTCACTTTCGTTTTAAAGGGTAATTTTGCTTAGAATAATAAAAAAGAGCAATAGAATTTTGTTGTTTATTTTCTTTTCTTTTTTGCATGACTTATCATTCTATCACACACTGTTGGTAAAGGTCTAAATGTCAAACAGAAAAAAAGGGAATGTCAAAGACTTACTCAAGTTTCTGAAGACATTCATCAACATCGAGTCCTTTTCCGAATAGTCATCCCAGTTTTCACCTTCTTCGGCCATTTTTGATTTAATGACTAAAAATGATCACTTTAATCACTATTATTCTGCAAAACTACTCCCGACTCACGTTAGCGAATAAACCCACCAGAACTGATGCAGGCGCTCCGGGATTATCGGTTTCTGATTGTGGGTTTCAGTGGGCGGAGCTTACGTAAATAATAATGAGTTAAATGTATCTGTGGACATAATATATATTTGTAACATATACTGGTGTGATGATCCATGTGATGTCTTAACTTACCCTGTTCATGAGCCAGACTATTCAACATTCTCCATGTTCTCTGGCTGTGAACTGTCTGCTGTCCGGTTGTAAAAATGTAAAAAAAAGTTTTATTAATGTTTCCAATAAAAAAAATATTTAAAAGTGAATTAATTAATTAATTAATACCAAAAAAAAACCTAACAAATATAATGCAAATTAATACAAACGGACAGTGAGTTATGGGAAATATAGTCTTTGCAAGAATAACAATGATCCGGGGTGTAGTGCCCTCTGGTGGCAATCACGAGCACTCTAGCTGGTGACCGTTCTTCCTTATGAAGCTTTAAAACTGTGTTATCACTCTGGCAATGACTGGAAATAACAGTGGCATAAAAAAACATTTTGCATTATTCTCTGTCATCTGTCCTTTCTTTGACCATGTGTTGCACTTTATGCCTGGATGATACACAATGATGATAATTTATGATCACAAATATATGATCTACTGTGATGCACAACAAACACTCACTCAACATTTTTTTTACAAGTCATAAAGTTTTATAAATGTATGTTTTAATTGGGCTTCAATTAGAGGCACTTTTGACTTGAATTCTTAAATATTCGTCGTCGGTCAGGAACCTGGGTGTGCTCTTTGATACCGATCTTTCATTTGAAAGTCACGTGTCTAGTATCTGTAAAACTGCATTCTTCCATCTTAAAAATATATATAGCATATACGTCATATGCTCTCATTGACAAATGCGGAACAATTAGTTCATGCGTTCATGAGCTCAAGGCTAGATTACTGTAATGCTCTACTGGGTGGTTGCCCTGCACGCTTAATAAACAAACTACAGCTGGTCCAAAACGCAGCAGCTCGAGTTCTTACCAGAACCAGGAAGTATGACCATATTAGCCCGGTTCTGTCAACACTGCACTGGCTCCCTATTAAACATCGCATGCATTTTAAAATATTGCTGATTACTTACACAGCACTGAATGGTTTAGCCCCGCAGTGCTTGAGCGAGCTCTTAACGCATTATAGTCCTTCACGTCTATTGCGATCTCAAAATTCCGGCCAGTTGATAATACCTAGAATATCTAAATCGACTGCTGGCGGCAGATCCTTCTCCTATTTAGCACCAAAACTCTGGAACAGTCTTCCTACCATTGTCCGGGAAGCAGACACACTCTGTCAGTTGATATTATCAATCTTGTAAGTGAAGAAGTTCATAAAGTCATTACTGCTGTGCTGCTTGGAAACTTCGGTGCTTGAAGATTTATTTTTCATTAGTTTAGCCACTGTTTCAAATAAATACCAAGGGTTATGTTTATTTTCTTCTAATAGGGAAATACCTCTAGTTTTGTTTTCTTCCAGTATTGCTCCATCTCTCTGCTGCTCTCTTAAGGGCCCGAGTGTGCTCGCTGTACCACGGCGTTGGACTAATTACTTTAATCTTCTTTAAGCGCAACGGAGCAACTGTGTCTAAAGTGCTGGAAAAGAGAGAGTTAAAAGTTTCTGTCGCAATATCAAGTTCTTCTAAGCTATCCGGGATGCTGAGATGATGAAACTGATCAGAAAGATTATTAATAATTCATTTTACTCTTCCTTAAGCATCAAATCATCATATTAGAATGATTTCTGAAGGATTATGCGACACTGAAGACTGGAACTCTGCCATCACAGGAAAAAATAAATATTAAAATATATTAAAATAGAAAAAAGTCTGTAAAATATTTTGCAGTATTACTGTTTTTTTTATTTATATTTTTTTTTATTTAATGCAGTTTTGGTGAACATAAACATAAATCACCTTACAAATACCAAACATCTTAACAGTAGTGTGTATATTATATCAAAACCAGGACAAGCACACTTTTCAACTAAAACATTTTATTACATTATTTTGCCAGTATGCATATTTGTAAAGAAAATCTTTTTGTGAACATCAAATTGTTTGCTTTTTCTATTCGCTAAAAGGATGTGAAGTGTTTTTCTCATTTACAGTAGTTGTACCACATGTTAATTTTACACTTTTGTCCATGCAATTTAGTTTAGTCCAAATTTTACTTGTAAGGCAATGTTTAGCAACACACTCATGCTTATGTGTGTTTGTCTGCCTGCTCGACCTAATGTTAGAGCACATTTTGAGTCACTATATTTTATTGAGAGGAGTACCTAACTTAACTCAAGCTGATTGAGCCATCTCTGCCATCTGGGTGAGGTATGTTGTGCCAAAAATATCCACTAGATGTCACAGTGTCAGTCAACAGCACTTGTCACAACATGTCTTCGTGGATTTCAGAAACAAAAAAATCACTCCTGCCATGTGAACTGTTTTTGGTGAAAGTTTGCAAAGCATTTTATTTTTTATTTTTTTTGCCCATATTACACTGTAAGAGCCTTAACTTTACAAAATTATGATACTTGGTGCCATGAAAAAACTTTAGTATGTTTTTAATAATTTTTCAAAAACATGCTCAACCAAACGGTTGATTTGGCATTTTATGGTAAAAGTAGAAAAGCTAAGCTAATGTTTTCAGATCATCCATTTCTGCAGTCAGAATGGACTATTTGCTGAGAAATATAAACTTCTGATCATTCATAACTATGTGACACCATCATAATGTGACACAGCTATTGTTATTTCTTCATGAATATACTGAGATTATTTCTTAAGTATGTATTTTTTGCCACTTTTGGATATTTGTTGAAGTAAATATAATGAATTCATAGAATTAATGTGTGAAAATCATAATTATCAGAGGCTTTTACTTCTTAAATGACAAATGCTGGTTTAATAACATTAATAAAATTGTTTGAGAATGTAATTTTCCACCTCGATGGGCAAAGAAAAAATAAATCCTGTTGCTCTACCACACTTGACGCCGTGTTTCTTGAAACATAAAAGCCTAAAAATGCTATTATATTATATCTTTTGTAATTATTATTTTGTTTGTTTGTTTGTTTTTGAATGCAGAAATAATGTAATGTTTTTTTGGTTTTGTTACTTTTAGTTATTTGAGTTATTGATTTTTGTTTATTGTTAAAAAACAAGAAAACATATAATTTCCTGTGTTAAAATGAAAACCTGATATATTGAATGGCATACTTCAATAAATAAAGAAGATTCAATATAAAAAACATTTTTTATTTTGATTATGTTTTAAATAAATTAGTATTATTGTTCATATTTTCTGATTTTCACAGTTATGTGAATGAATTCCAGTACTTTCTTGTTTGACCTTTAAGTGCCATTTGGTAGAGGGCGATATTTTTTAAATTATGGGATGTGTTGAAAAAAAATGCATTGATTGTGGTAACTAAGGAGATAAGAAATGCAAAGATTTTTTTTCAAAAGTCTTTTTCTTGGTGGGGCAGTTAAAGGGTTAAGTTATTTGGCTTATGTTTACGAAATGAACAGGGATGACTGTACAAAACGTGTAAACTAATAATAAACTTTTGCATGACGCTGAAACTATTAACCTTTTTTTTTTTTTAAATGATCCATAACACCTACTTAAATAGAAGGAGGAGCGTGAACTCAGATTCTTTAAAAACGCCTGATAAGCTCATTAATAATCATCCCCACTGAAACTGAAAATCTCAGAAACCGAAAATCTTGGAACAAAGTGGCGACAGTGGCAACAAACCCACGTGCCTTTATGTGACTAATGGTACTAGCATGTATCTTCACAACCCACAATGGCTGCATTCAGTGTCAAAGGAATCAGACCCTGCGTCCTAATGTGAACACGACCCATCCTGAACACTGCGCCAGATTAAAATAAGTGTGTCCCAAAGCATAGTATGTTGACAAGAGTGTGTCAGAAGTCCCCGGATGGTCAACTATTTCCAGTCAGTTTTCAATTGCTGTGTCCCAATTCAAAGGCTGCATCCTTCCAAGGCCGTGAACAGTCTAGACAACAGTTCTTGTCGCCTAGCAACCGTGACAGCCGTTGATGAGTGACAGTATCGTTTGTACTGGACTTTTTTAAAAGTTCTTTTAAACTGCCTAAAAACAAAACAGCGTTCACAAACTGTCTAAATATGTTCACCATAGTCCAATTCTGTATATAATAAAGAATATAATCGCATCTTAGTAAGATTATTTTTAACATTTGTATCATTAGATATTTGAGTAAGTTGAAACCCAGTACTTACATTTAAATGTGTAATTCCTCACAGTCTTCGTCGCGCCGCGGTGAGCGATCAGCCTCTGAACTGAGACACATGCTGGAGTGTGGATCCCTGCGCACAACGGCTAATACTAACCAGAACCCACTGTGCTTGGAGGACTACAAACACGAAATAACAGTGTTTAAAAAACTACAAACATGACAGATGTGTAGAGAGGTAAAGGGGTTTGAATGACTAAAAAGAAACGTTTAGCCTGATTAAAAAAATATTCATTTAATCTTATCCGTGTGAAATATTTGATCTGCAACAAATGTAAACTTTTATAAGGATTTGTTTGGCCATTAACTTTTAAATGCATCACTATGCAAAAATGAAATACCTATGACTTAAATTAAATGAAATTAGGAGGATGTTAACTGTGATAAGATGATTGACAAGGGTAACTATGTAACAGAGGCTCAGAGACGTGAGGTCAGAGGTCAGGGACGTGAGGTCAGAGACGTGAGGTCAGAGACGTGAGGTCAGAGACGTGAGGTCAGAGGTCAGAGACGTGAGGTCAGAGGTCAGAGACGTGAGGTCAGGGACGTGAGGTCAGAGGCGTGAGGTCAGAGACGTGAGGTCAGAGACGTGAGGTCAGAGACGTGAGGTCAGAGGTCAGAGACGTGAGGTCAGGGACGTGAGGTCAGAGACGTGAGGTCAGAGACGTGAGGTCAGAGACGTGAGGTCAGAGGTCAGAGACGTGAGGTCAGAGACGTGAGGTCAGGGACGTGAGGTCAGAGACGTGAGGTCAGAGGTCAGAGACGTGAGGTCAGGGACGTGAGGTCAGAGACGTGAGGTCAGAGACGTGAGGTCAGAGACGTGAGGTCAGAGGTCAGAGACGTGAGGTCAGAGGTCAGAGGCGTGAGGTCAGAGACGTGAGGTCAGAGACGTGAGGTCAGAGACGTGAGGTCAGAGACGTGAGGTCAGGGACGTGAGGTCAGAGGCGTGAGGTCAGAGGTCAGAGCACTGATCTTCAGTCAGAGAATACTACTGTGTACAGTCCTTCACACTCGTCTCTCCTTCATCTGTGTGTTTATCTTCATCTTCTGCTTCATCGCCGGCGTCTCGCTCTTCTTCTCTGCTGGAAACTCCACATCTTGAGCCGCTCTGAGGCGTTCAGCAGCGTTACGGTTATCTCTGAACATGAAACTGCTGAACGCAAGGCGGCGACACTGATCTATTAATATCACTCATTTCCATTCTGCTTTTGTGAAGTTTAATATATGAGATATTCCAGTGTCTTTAGTTTCATCTTTAGCGGCGTTATTGTGTTCTGCAGGAATGAAAACCAAAGATTCCCTCCGTTTCTTCTCATCATCTTCATCATCTTCATCATCTTCACTCACACACCCACAATATATTCCAGGATTATACAGATATAAATATAAATATGTAAAAAAAAGTTTATTTTGTGGTTCCCAAAGCAAACGTCCTCTTGAGGATGAAGACCAAAGATTATCCACTTTCTCTTTTACTTTCCCTTCTTTTTTTTAATGTATAATTCATTGGAAATCAGTCACATGCTCGTCTTGATGATCACACACACACACACACACACACACACACACACGCTCACACACACACACACACACACACACTCTCTCTCACACACACTCTCTCTCTCACACACACACACACACACACACACTCACACTCTCACACACACACACACGCTCACTCACACACACACACACACTCACACACACACACACACACACACACACACACACACTCAGACTCTTACACACACACTCACACACACACTCACACACACACTCACGCAGACTCTCTCACACACACACGCTCACTCACACACACACACACACACTCACACACACACTCACGCAGACTCTCTCTCACACACACTCTCTCTCTCACACACACACACACACACACACACACACACTCTGTTACAAAGGTAGCGCAAAGGCGCTGACTAGTGGCTATTAGTGGATGCGCGGGAAGTGATCGCGTACGTGAAATGCGCGGGAAGAATAACAGCTGCGCTCTCCTCAGGAAGACTGTTATAGAAGTCACGGTGCGGTGTTCGTGTTGAACAATAATAACTGTGTACGTCCTTGTGAGAAAAGTGAGTTTCATCTATTCTTTACTTGTTTAAGATTGATTATATATGTAAATATCTAGGAATAATCTCGAGAGAAATGACGAGTCATGCCGTGCAGTTAACATAGAGTGAACGTCATTGTAGAATGCTGATGCATGTTATTTGTCACTGATTTCAGTTTTGTGCTTGTATTATACAGATATATCATTATTGTTTTTATTACTTTTACATTATTTGTTCTGTAGCGATTATGTTAAGGAATGATGACTCACATGTTATAATTCACATGTTTAAATTGGTGTACTGTGTTAGATATAATGCTAAGCTGATGGATAGACTTCATCTATAATGTTACTTTTATTATTGTTTCGTTTACTTTCAGCTACACTACACTGCATCCATACCTTCGAATACCTGATGTAAACATACCATTCCTGTTAATCTGAACTGAGAAGCAACTACTTCATTCAAGTTTGCATCTATAATCAGTGTCTAATGTATGTCTGTGCTGCCGAAGATAATTCAGCAAAATGTTTAACCCTTGTGCATCAATTTAAAAAAGTTACTCATAGGTCCAAAGAGGACAAAAATGTCCATGTCAAAAAACGGTCATAAAAAGTTGAAGCTTGGGAGCACAGACTTAACTTTGATATCATTTTAAAGAATACCCTTGGCAGATTATTGCTGAAGTTAAATTTTTTTTATAAGTAAATCCAAAAAAAAGTTATATAGGTTTAAGTTTATGAAAATTATTTATGAATATTATTTTATATAAAATATATATTTTATGAAACAAGTTGAACTCTAAAACGGCTAGAAAATCAAAGCCATAAATCTAAATAAGTTGTGTTCCAAATTTGAGGTTGATATCTCAAAAAATGAGCTTTCAGTAAGATTTTGTTTGGGCGCAGTACCAGACTTTCCCCATTGGATCCCAGCAAAACTCCTCTGGTCACACAGTGATTGGCTTTGTTATTTGCAGTTGAGTTTTTCTCTATCAATACTACAAACACACACATGCACACAAACAAATTTTTTTTTATAGAACACACATACCAACCACACTCTGACATCCATACCAACACACCCACACAATTATCATTGCATAATTTATCCAACTGGCTCTATAATAGCTCAAAATTCATGCAGTTAACATTAACAAAAAAACAAAAACTTACTCATAGGTCCAAAAGGGACAAAAATGTCCAAGTAAAAAAAAACTCATAAAAATGTTATGCTTGGGAGCAAATACTTAAGTTTGGTCTCATTTTAAAGAAGACCCTTGGCAGATTGTTGTTGAAGTGAAAAAAGTGAAAAACGTGCAACCAAATTTTTTTTTATAGAAGTTTAAGTTTATGAAAAATATTTATGAACATTATAATCAATATTTTATATAAAATATATATAAGTATTTTGTGTAACTAGTGCAACATTTTTTTTTTTCAAATTAAATGGGGGTGAAATAGTAAAATTACAATAAAAATAGACACCTGTGCCAAAATTAATGCAGTTAACATAAAAAAAATAAAAAAACTTACTCATAGGTCCAAAAGGGACAAAAATGTCCAAGTTAAAAAAACTCTCATAAAAATGTTATGCTTGGGAGCAAATACTTAAGTTTGGTCTCATTTTAAAGAAGACCCTTGGCAGATTGTTGTTGAAGTGAAAAAATTGAAAAAAAGTGCAACCAAAAAAATGTTATAGAAGTTTAAGTTTATGAAAAATATTTATGAACATTATAATCAATATTTTATATAAAATATATATTTTATGAAACATTTGGAACTCTAAAACTGATATAAATTCAAAGCCATAAATCTAAACAGGTTGTGTTCCAAATTTGAGGATGATATCTCAAAAAATGAGCTTTCAGTAAGATTTTGTTTGGGCGCAGTACCAGACTCTCCCCATTGGATGCCAGCAAAACTCCTCTGGTGAACACAGTGATTGGATTTTCGATTTGCAGTTGAGTTTTTCTCTCTCAAATATTACAAGCACACACATGCACACAAACACATTTTTTTTTAATAACACACATACCAACCACACTTAGACATCCATACCAACAAACCCACACAATTATCGTTGCATAATTTATCCAGTTGGCTCTATAATATGCCGAAGCAGAAAACAGGAATAAAGCGAGTATTTGCTTTATAGGCCTAACCTGAAAAAATGGCACCATCTGATAAAAAATGGTAAAAATGTCCATTTTGAAGCCTTGCCAACAGAATGAAAGCCTATTAAAAAAGATTGCATCATTTTATAGTTAAACGGCACAGGGATTAAAAAATGCAGTTTTAATGGGTTTCAATGGGGACATTTTTGTCCTTAAGGTCCTGAGAGGAAGTATTTTGTGTAACTAGTGCAAAATAGATTTTTTAAAGAAAATGATGATGAAATAGTAAAATTCCAATAAAAATACACACCCGTGCCAAATTTTATGCAGTTAGCATTAACACAGGCAAAGTGATCAAAAAAACAAAACTGAAAAAGCCAAAAATGTCCTCAAGGATGCACAAGGGTTAAACTGATCTCTGCCTCCTGTCCTGCGTTCTGACCGACGCTCCAGGGTGAGAACTATAGCCTCCTAAGCACCTGTGGTCCTTTCTGTAAAACACACTCACTCAGACTCTTACACACACACACACACACACACACTCACTCAGACTCTTACACACACACTCACACACACACTCACTCAGACTCTTACACACACACTCACACACACACTCACGCAGACTCTCTCACACACACACTCACTCAGACTCTTTACACACACACTCACGCAGACTCTCTCACACACACTCACACACACACTCACTCAGACTCTTACACACTCACTCACACACACTCTCTCTCACACACACTTCTGTTGTTCCTCCGCTGTTTCTCGGGTCGTTCTCATGAACTCTAGAGTTTCTGTGTTTGCTGTTGATGAGTTTGTCCTGTCGCTGTTGCTGTAGATTTCATTAAATGTTTTCCTCAGACTGTTTCTCTGTGTGATCTGTTCTTCTTCTGAGTCGAATCAAGCTTCAAAACTCAGCATTTACTGACAAGTGCAGTGAAAAAAATCATTTTATTAACAAGCTGATGACAAAATTACAGACACACAAAGTAACAACAACAAAAAGAAATACAGTGAAATTCTCAGTTTTAAAGAGTAAATGCATCATGTTACTGAAAGAGCCGCGATAAAGACACACAACATCAAACTCAGTGAATCTCATTAAACTGCAGCTCATATTTCACCACAGAATCACCAGAATATAAGTCTATTTTCAGGAACATATTCTATATTAAAAAATAAAGGTTATTTAACAGTAATGATGGTTCCATGAAGAACCTTCAACATCCGTGAATCTCTCCATTACACAGAAGGGGCTGTAGATTATTAACATGTTTAAATGTTTTTAAAATGGTTCTTTTAAGAAAGGTGAAAATCCCAATATTGTTTTTTTTTTGGCATCGCTGTGAATAAAATACATTTTGGAAGCTCTATTTTTATATAAGTGTGCAATATTACACTAATGAGACTCGTCCAGAATTAATCATTAGTTGGATCACATGATGTTTAAACGTTTGCTCAATCAGATTTACTGTCAAAGGCTTTATGTGGACTTTTCTGTATCACTTTAAGGACTCGTTCGGTAATATTAGTTAATGCATTAACTAACAATCAAAAATACATTTTTAAAGCATTTATTAACCTTTGTTAATGTCAGTAATATACAACGGATCATTGGTCTATTAAATAATATTAACAAATGCAACCTTTGATTTTATTAATATATCAGTAAATGCTGAAATTATCATCGACTAAAATTAATAAATGCTGTATTAATGAAATTATTGTTCATCGTTAGTTGATGTTAACTAATGTAAAGTGATACCGATTCTTCTGACTTTGACGCTACTGGACATGTACGACATGCAAACTTTGAGCTCATTATGAAAGTCTGTCATTCATGAAGTGGAGAAACAGTTACTGTAAAAACACAATAATCACGTGACGGGGCCTTTAGGAGGGAGAGAAGGCCTGGAACCGGACCGGAGTGGACTAAGGAATAAACTCCGGAATAAACTCCGGAATGGACTAAGGAGTGGACTAAGATATTGGATCGGAGTAGACTGAGGAATGGACTGAGGAATAAACTCCGGAACGGACTCAGGAGTGGACTGTGGAGTGGACTAAGGAATAAACTAAGGAATGGACTGAGGAATAAACTCCGGAACGGACTCAGGAATGGACTGTGGCCTGACGATGGTTTGACGAGGGTTTGACGAGCTCCTAACGAGGCGGCGGGTGAATCTGCTGCATGTGCAGAGAGTCATACGTGTCTTTAGTCACGGAGCTCAGACCCTGAAACAAACACACACTCTGTGAGAAAACACACTCCTGAACAGATCAAAGCATATCATGCACTTTATTCTGAGATCTGAAACACTTCTGACCTGATAAACCTGATCCCGACGGCGCTGTGGACGAGAACAACACAATCAGACTTTACTCAGATCACACACACTAATCAACACACAATCAGACTTTACTCAGATCACACACACTAATCAACACCAGATCAGAGTAACACACTCACGTCTCCTCGGGGTTCGATCTCACGATACGTGTCGTCTGTCTTCCTGCTCAGAGGCTGAAACAAACATCATAACCACCATCATCATCATCATCATCTTCATCATCATCATCACCATCATCATCATCATCATCTTCATCATTTGAATTATAAACAAACGGCAACACTTTATTTTACAGTGTCCTTATTACACGTTACATGTAGTTGCTATAGTAATAACAGTATATGCATAATAACATGACCGTAATAAGACTATAGATGGAGGATGAAGTTCGTTACTGTCACTCAGAACGTCAATGTTTAATTTCACTGTAACAAAGACACTCAAATAAAGTGAAACAATCAAATAAAGGTTTGATTTTTTTCAGGCAAATGTCAATGTTTTCGTGTGATTTCTAGAAACTGATAATAAATAAATATGAAATAAATTGACAAGTGTATAATATAATATTATATAATATTATATTATAATGGCAATAATTTGTCAAATCTGCAGCACTTTGAAACTCTGTATTATATTATATTATATTATATTATATTATATTATATTATATTATATTATATTATATTATATTATATTATATTATATTATATTAGTGCAGAGTTTAGTTGAGCGTGTCAGTGGTTTGGTTCAGAAGCGTCTCCTGTAA
This sequence comes from Vimba vimba, assembly GCA_022828995.1. Taxonomy (NCBI): domain Eukaryota; kingdom Metazoa; phylum Chordata; class Actinopteri; order Cypriniformes; family Leuciscidae; genus Vimba; species Vimba vimba. The sequence goes on along the minus strand of CM040819.1, from coordinate 50,206,633 downwards.
CGCTGAGTTTAGAGCGTCTGTGGTGAACGATGAGCTTCAGCTTCATTACTCTCACGCGCTGCTAATAAACTTCCTTCCTGTTGTGATGAAGCTCTTACCGTGTAGGTGTCGTCTCCTCCTTTCTTGCGACCCTGTGAAACAGACACACACACACACACTCTTTGATACCAATCTTTCATTTGAAAGTCACGTGTCTAGTATCTGTAAAACTGCATTTTTCCATCTTAAAATATATCTAAATTACGCCATATGCTCTCATTGACAAATGCGGAACAGTTAGTTAGCCTCAAGGCTAGATTACTGTAATGCTCTACTGGGTGGTTGCCCTGCACGCTTAATAAACAAACTACAGCTGGTCCAAAACGCAGCAGCTCGAGTTCTTACCAGAACCAGGAAGTATGACCATATTAGCCCGGTTCTGTCAACACTGCACTGGCTCCCTATTAAACATCGCATGCATTTTAAAATATTGCTGATTACTTACAAAGCACTTCATATAACACCCGATGTACTCGTTACATCATAAGAAGAATGGCATCTATGCTAATGTTATTCTTTCTGTTTATTACGAGATTAACTGTAATCAGCCGGATCCGGGCCGTATCCAGACCAGACACGACCGCACCGGCACTGATCCTCAACAAACTCGTCTCCATCCCGGCGTGACTCCGATCTTAAACCAGACTGAACTGGATAATATTCTGAATGTTCTGATCCAGTCTGACCTCTGACCTGTGATGCTGCCTGAATCATAATCACAATCACACACTGTTCACTCGTCGGCCAGAGGAGAACTGAGACTGAGTCTGGTTTCTCTCAAGGTTTATTCCCCCATTCTGTCCCTGATTTGGTTCAGTTTTGGTTCCTTGCCACGTAGTTGGGGACATTTAATTTAATATTCAACAATATTATTGATCTCCTGCACTGACACCATTATATGAGAACTGAGCTGAGCTGGACGATGACATCACGGTTTTCTCCAGAGCGGCTAAATATAAAAATTAACTAAATTAATCACTTTTTTACACCAAAAATGAAGCATCACTGAACTGACTTAAGCTGGACTGTTACACTATTTTCTTCTGGAAACAAACTCTGCTGCATTATTCTCCTGTTATCTCTGTAAAGCTGCTCTGAAACTCTGTGTTGTGAAAAGCGCTGTATAAATAAAGGAGACTCGACGTATGATCACAGGCTCATCATGTGACGTGTGATGTCATGTGTGTGGTGTGTATCATCACTCACCCCTTGAGCGCTGTGCTTCGGGTCACTGTACACCTCCTTCCCTCGGGTGTTAATCGCCTGGACACAATATCAGGAACTTTAACATCAGGATCTTTAACATCAGGATCTTTAACATCAGGATCTTTAACATCAGGATCTTTAACATCAGGAACTTTAACATCAGGATCTTTAACATCAGGAACTTTAACATCAGGATCTTTAACATCAAGATCTTTAACATCAGGATCTTTAACATCAGGATCTTTAACATCAGGATCTTTAACATCAGGATCTTTAACATCAGGAACTTTAACATCAGGAACTTTAACATCAGGTCGATTGTTCTGATGTGATTCTCACCTGATATGGAGACTCTACGTCTGGTTTGCTTCTCTTCCTGATGAACTGAAGGAAGAAACTTCATTAATGTTTTGCTAACAATTCCCATGAAGAAAATATTATTCCTGAATATTAAAAATGTCCAGTTTATTAAATGTTTTAGAAAAGTTTTTCTTGGTTATGTGAACGTTAAGAGAGCATTCCATTGTGTCATTCTTCAAACATTATGGGAACGTTACTTTTGAATGTTCTCTGAAACAAATAGAAATATTTAAAAAACGTTAGATTAGCGTCAAACTGAAATGTTTTAGAAAAACTACAAGATAACTTTGAAAAAAAATTCTGTTAACGTTATTGGAACAACGTTTGTTCTTAACCTTGAGAACATTCTGAGAATGTGTGTGTGTGTGTGTGTGTGTGTGGCAGTCTCTCACTCGTGCGTGCACGAAGAACGCAGTGATGACGATTCCGTACAGCATCAGAAGCCCGTCCAGAAAGTAGCAGTTCTGAGGGTCGTACGGCGAAACTGCTTCTGCAGACACACACAATAACAGCAGATTACTGATGAGACTCTGATCAGCGCAAAGCAAACAAACACACTGCAAACATGGATCTGGATCCGGCTGACTACAGTAAACCTCTGGATCAACAGAGAGACTAATATTAGCGTAGATGCCATTCTTCTTATGATGTAACGAGATCTAATTGTTCCGCATTTGTCATTGAGAGCATATGTCGCAATTTAGAAATATTTTTAAGATGGAAAAATACTAGACACTTGACTTTCAAATGAAAGATTGGTATCAAAGAGCACCCACACACACCCACCCACCCACACACACACACACACACTCTCTCTCTCTCTCACACACACACACACCCAGGTTCCTAACCGACGACAAAGACTTGACAGAGCAGCCATCAAGTGTTAGACAGTATTCTAGGTTATTACAGAAGTTTTTTTGTCCAATAATTAGAATTTCTGTTTTTCAGAGTTTAGTCGTAGGAAATTACTAGTCATCTAATTTGTTACATCAGCTGCATTCCGTTAATTTAGTGAATTGGTCAGTTTCGTCAGACGTGAAGAAATATAGAGCTGAGTATCATCAGCATAACAGTGGAAGATAATGCCATGCTTCCTAATGATATCTCCTAATGGTAGCATGTACAGTGTGTGTGTGTGTGTGTGTGTGTGTGTGTGTGTGTGTGTGTGTGTGTGTGTGTGTGTGTGAGTGTGTGTGTGTGAGTGTGTGTGTGTGTGTGTGTGTGTGTGTGTGTGTGTGTGTGTGTGTGTGTGTGAGTGTGTGTGTGAGTGTGTGTGTGTGTGTGTGTGTGTGTGTGTGTGTGTGTGTGAGTGTGTGTGTGTGTGTGTGTGTGTGTGTGTGTGTGTGTGTGTGTGTGTGTGTGTGTGTGTGTGTGTGAGTGTGTGTGTGAGTGTGTGTGTGTGTGTGTGTGTGTGTGTGTGAGTGTGTGTGTGTGTGTGTGTGTGTGTGTGTGTGTGAGGGTAGCATGTACAGAGTGTGTGTGTGTGTGTGTGTGTGTGTGTGTGTGTGTGTGTGTGTGTGTGAGTGTGTGTGTGTGTGTGTGTGTGTGTGTGTGTGTGTGTGTGTGTGTGTGTGTGTGTGAGTGTGTGTGTGTGTGTGTGTGTGTGTGTGTGAGTGTGTGTGTGAGTGTGTGTGTGTGTGTGTGTGTGTGTGTGTGTGTGTGTGTGTGTGTGTGTGTGTGTGTGAGTGTGTGTGTGTGTGTGTGTGTGTGTGAGGGTAGCATGTACAGAGTGAACAGCAGCGGTCCTAGTACTGAGCCTTGTGGTACGCCATACTGAACTTGTGACCGATGAGACATCTCTTCATTTACTGCTACAAACTGATAACGGTCAGATAAGTGTGATTTAAACCATGCTAGTGCAATTCCACTAATGCCAACATAATTTTTGAGTCTATTTAAAAGAATGTTGTGGTCAATAGTGTCAAATGCAGCACTAAGATCGAGTAACACTAATAGAGAGACACAACCACGATCTGATGATAAGAGCAAATCATGTGTGACTCTGATGAGAGCAGTCTCGGTACTATGGTACGGTCTAAATCCGGACTGGAAATCCTCAGATATCATTTCTTTCTAGAAAGGAACACAGTTGTGAGGATACCGCCTTTACTAGTGTCTTTGACAGAAAGGCAGATTCGAGATCGGCCTGTAATTGACTAATTCTGTACGATCAAGTTGCAGTTTTTTAACAAGCGGTTTAATCATAGCCAGCTTAAAGGTTTTTGGTACATTTCCTGTGACAAAGATGAATTAACATGAACATTCTGTCATCATTTACTCAACCTCAAGTTGTTCCAAACCTGTATGAGTTTCTTTCTTCTGCTGAATCGGCCCAAGGATGGAAAAGAAATCCTATGGGAGTCAATGGGGCCAATCAACGGTTTGGTTACTGACATTTTTCAAAATATCTTCTTTTGTTTATACGATGTTTCCCCGTCTCCTATAGCAAAGAGTGAATAGAATTGCTCTTCAGGGCGTCTATAGCACAACACCTGATGCGATACTGTAGTAGACGGTTGCACAGTCATAATTTTCTTTCTAATATTATCAATCTTGTAAGTGAAGAAGTTCATAAAGTCATTGCTGCTGTGCTGCTCGGAGACGTCTGGGGTTGAAGATTTATTTCTTGTTAGTTTAGCCACTGTTTCAAATAAATAGCTCGGTTTGTCTTCGTTTTCTTCTAACAGGGTCGAAAAATAAGCAGATCTAGCAGCTTTAAAGGCCTTTCCGTATGCAGTATCACTTTCCTTCCACAAGATGCGGAATACCTCTAGTTTTGTTTTCTTCCAGCAACGCTCCATGTTTCTGCTCTCTTAGGGCCGAGTGTGCTCTCTGTACCACGGTGTTGGACTATTTTCTTTAATTTGCTTTAAGCACAAAAGTCTAAAGTCTAAAGTGCTGGAAAAAAGAGAGTGAAAAGGTGTAAAAGTAAAAGAATGTTCAAAATATATTTTTAGGGAAATTGTGGTTTAGTCCAATGTACTGTAACAACATTAACTATTTACGGGAAAAATCAAATACTTTCCGGGTCAAAATGTCCCGAACACAATGCGAGGGTAAAATCAACACAAAATTAAAAATTCGTTTTCCTAAAAAAAAAAAAAATTATGACGCGAGTTTGTGTTTTAAACAAGAACAAATATCTGCCAATGAGGTCAGAAAAATAATCTTGTTTTCCCTTTGAATTAAAAACGAACTTCATTTTGATACATTTTTCAGTAAACAAGACTTAATATCTTCAGTCATGTAAATCATCTCCAGTAAATGCATCTTGATTTAAGAATGTTTAGATATTTGTGTTGGAAAACAAGACAGAAACACTGAGGAAGAACATCATTCAGTTTATGAACACTGAGCACTTTCAGCATTATAATATAACACACACACACACACACACACACACACACAACCATATGAAGAGTCTCATCTAATGCGTTTGTGGTGTTTGAGACTCGAGCTTTTTCTAGTTTCTAGTTCAGCGGTTTGTTCAGCTGCTCTAACTGAATAACGTGTGAGAGAGAGATAAAAGGGGGGGGGGGGACACACACACACACATACACATACACACACACACATGCACTCTCTCTCTCTCACAAACTCTCTCACACAAACAGCACAGATTAAACATGTCGCTGTGTGTGAAACTCCTTCAGCTGCAGCTTTGAGAATATTCACGAGTCCATGTAATGTTTAAGCTAATAAGGTTACATTTACATTACATTCACATTTCTGCATTTGGCAGAATTTTATCCAAAGCGACGTACATTGCATTTCAAGCTACACATTTTACATTCTCATCAGTTCTTGCTTTTCCTGGGAATCGAACCCATGACCTTGGCTTTGCCAGCCCAAACGCTCTATTGTTTGAGCTGCAGGAAAGCTAAGCGTGTTTGGGCTCGAGGAAGCTCAGACACACACTCCCAGTGGCGCTGCTAAAGCTGGGAGGAGGAGGGGGGGGGGGGTTATAGCGAATACATCCGTCGGGTCGGGGTCCTGATCGGCCTGTCGGGGGTGTATTCGCTATAACAGCCGCCTCGCTCTACATTACAATCTACATTGTTAAAGGCGCTATAAATGAAGATGACTTGACATTATCCCTTATATACAACCTTTGATTTTAATAATGTATGATAAATAAGTTATTGTGTCACGAAATGTAGTTTTAAGAGTTTCTCAGTCGAGAATGTAGTTGTTTGAAGCTCAAATATGCTGTTTATTTATTTTAAAAAAAACACACTAACAACGAGAAATGTTTAATTTCACAATCTATAGCTTCGGTTAAATACTAGTATATGAAACATATAAGTTAAAATACATTAATGACTCGTTATAGTACTAACTTCTTCTATAATAAAGTGATTTTGTGTGATTTGTAACCAGGCACTAAAGCGATTACCCATAAAACGTGCTTGGGTCCTGAGCCCGGACTCATCTCTTCAGACTCATTTGTTCACCACACCGTCTCCACGGTTAGACTCCCGCGTCCATAGCAACGCTCTGTTTCTCATGGCAACGGTGTGTTATCCTCAGCAGCGGTTATCAAGCACACCGCACTCTACATTAGAGTTCAGCCAAGCCATGTAATAATGATAAACGCTTCAATGATCAACGAGCTGCGCAAAACATGTCTTTCATATAAGAAAAATCACTGAAGTGAGTTTGAGCTTAAACAAGAGCAAATATCTGCTATTGGAGTCAGAAAAATAAACTTCATTCAAAGGAGAAACACGGTTATTTGTCCGACTCCACCGGCAGAAACAGTATTTGCTCTTGTTTTAAGATCAAACTCATTTTGATTGATTGTTCATTAATATCTTCAGCCGTTCCTCCAGTAAGAGTGTCTTGATTTAAGAGTGTTTAGATGTTGGAGAACGGGACAGAAACACTGAGGAGGAACATGTTTGCAGTGAACAATTAATATTAATTTCATGTCATTTTTATAAATGTCATATAATAAAATGTATATCTTTCATGTCACTTAGAGTTGAATATGTCAGTGCTGTCGGTCTGAGCGACGAATCAAAAGATTGTAAACGCACGAACATTAGAAGAGCGCAGGAGAGCAGAAGCTTCTGCAATGACCAGAACTGCCGTAAAAGGTCATGAGATGCACTGATGATGACAGCGCTGAACACCAGAGATGAAGTCAGTTCTTCATCATCATCATCATCATCTTCATCATCTTAATCATCATCATCATCATCATCATCATCATCATCATCTTCATCATCATCTTCATCATCATCTTCATCATCTTAATCATCATCTTAATCATCATCATCATCATCATCTTCATCATCATCTTCATCATTTTATGGTGAAGTTCAGGTGTTTAATAGGATGCTGGTCTATATGTGGCTGATCTGAGCTTCCTCTCACACACCACAGACCTACACACACACACACACACACACACACACACACACACACACACACACACACACAGCTCATCTAAGTGTTCATCTGCTTCTGCTGTTTAACCCGGTCAGACTCACACACACACACTCTCTCACACACACACACACACACACTTACACTCTCTCTCTCTCTCTCTCTCTCTCTCTCTCTATCTCTCCCTCTCTCTCTCTCACTCACACTCTCAAACACACACACTCTCAAACACACACACTCTCAAACACACACACACACACACACTCTCACACACACACACACTCTCACACACACACACACACTCACACTCTCATTAACACCCATACACACACAAACACACACACACACTCACACTCTCTCACATACACACACAAACACACACACACTCACACTCACACTCACACTCACTCTCACACACACACACACTCACACACACACACACACACACACACACACTCACACTCTCTCACATACACACACAAACACACACACACACACACACACACACACACTCACACACACTCTCACACACACTCTCACACACACACACTCACACTCTCTCACATACACACACAAACACACACACACACACACACACACACACACACACTCACACTCTCTCACATACACAAACACACACACACACACACACACACACACACTCACACTCACACACACACACACACACACACACTCACACTCACACACACACACACACAGAACAGAATTCGTCTGGACGCTCGACACACTTCAGTTGTTCTCCTTCAGCTCTTGTTCTCGAGTGTGTCGAGGGTTCGCTGGTCAGTCGGTTATTAACGCTGTAGAAGAGCTTTCGCATCTCTCGCTTCAGTGTACGCTTCTATGACTTCATTAAACATCATAAAACTACACTGATAATGTCAATATAATCAATGTTTTCTCCAGTGAGAATTGATCATAAAATAGTATATATATTTCTACAGCCACCATTACGGTTCTTAATTAAATGTTATAATTCTTGAAAACAAAATGAAGATCATAAAATGTTGCATTCATTGTAAATGGATTTGTGGGATTACAGTAAATGCATATTATACTGAGAAACAATTAGGCTTGTCAATCAATCAATCAATCAATCAATCTTTAATCAAATTCACTGCATGATTGATCTAATTAATTCCACATCAACATTTGCAGAAAAACAATCAAACGCCTCGAATAAACGTTTCATTAATATCCTTTAGATTCACTGTATGTTTTAATATTTCTCTGCCATCTGGAGCAATATCTGAACTATAAACATGTTCTCGTATTGTTTTATTGTTCATCAAACACTAGACGGATGTTCTTCATCTCTAAAACTTCATCTTCTGTTCGTGTGTCTGACCAACATCATGCAGTTCACTCAGGTCGCACTGAGAAAATCATTTTAATTTTTGCTCCGTTTCTTTTACTCTTTTAATACTTGCGTACAATTTTACATGAAAGTAAAACATAAAAGTAAAAGTTTTACATTTTGACTTTGACACAATAATGTTTGTGGCAGAAACTTGTACTTGTGATCGAGTCTTTAGTGAAACACAGTAAAGGACAAACTAAATATTACATTTACTCCTTTATTTTATGAGCTTCTCTATTTCTGTTCTCAGCGTGTGGGACTGAAGAAATGTGTTAGAAATCAAATATCAACTACACGTATTAATTCGTTTCAGACTTTAGATTAATAAGTAAATGAAATGTGAGCGGAGGGTGACGAACGAAGCGATCACTGTTCGAGATCAACTTTAAAGACAAATAATGTTTGATGATCAAACTAGTCGACAGCCACTCAAACACTAAAGTGTGTAAAAAAATAGAAAATAGAACGTAATTATTTACATATAAGTTTTGAATATTAATAATGTCTTGATAAAAATATATTCTACGGTTCAAAAGTTTGGGTTAAGATTTAAATAAAACCTTTTATTCATTAAAGACGCATTAAATCGATCAAAAGTGACATTTATAATGTTACAAAATATTCTATTTCAAATAAATTCTGTTCTTTTGAACTTTCTGTTCATCAAAGAATCCTGAGAAATAAAATGTATCAGTTTCCACAGTTTTCAACATTGTAAATAAAAATTAAAAATGTTTTTTTTATTTGAATTAGAATCTTTTGTAACATTATAAATGGTTTTACTGTCACTTTTGATCAATTAATGCATCCCTGATGAATAAAAAGATTATTTCTTATTAATAAAATGTAAGTTTTAATCTTACAACAAACTTTTGAATGATCGTGTTTTCAACAATAATCATAAATGTTTCTTGATCATCAGATCCTCATATTAGAGTGATTTCTGAAGGATCATGTGACACTGAAGACTGGAGTAATGATGCTGAAGATTCAGCTTTGATCACAGGAATAAATTACACTTTACTATATATTCACATAGAAAACAGATGATTTACATTAGAATAATATTTCACTGTTTTACTGTATTTTTAATCAAATAAACGCAGCTTTAATGAGCAGAAGAGACTCTTTCAGAAACATTATGAAATCTTAATCCACACATATATGAGTGAGTGTGTGTGTGTGTGTGTGTGTGTGTGTGTGTGTGTCTGCATCTGTCAGGTGTGACACAGTTGAGTTCACAGAATTAAGTCTGTCGTCAGTAAAGTGTAAATTCAGCATTTCATGTTCGAGTTATTGAGTTTGTTCCTTGAAATGATGTTTTTCTAACAGTATTTTCCAGCGCTCGTCATTCATCACTGAAGAATTAGAGAAACTCGGCTCGACTCGCCCACTGATCGAACTCTTTCCACAACATCAGCAGACTGAAGAAAAACAAGAAACACTCATTCTCTCTCAGTCATGAGCAAACGTTCTTCCAGTGACGTCAACACAACGCTCAGTCAACGCTATCAGGCCTTTAATAATCCGCTCAAAACGTTTGCACAAAAACATTATTCATACATCAGTTATGGGACATCTTTCTGAAACATTTCAGATGGACGTTCGTCTAACGGTTGTAAATATTGTTACTTGTTTTAGAACATTCAAAAGTAACATTCTCATAATGATTGAAGAATGATACAATGGAGCGTTCACATCGGCTAACCAAGAAAAAACTGTTTGACAAACGTCCAAACTGGACATTTTGAAGATTCAGAATTAACGTTTTTATAGTTGGATGTTCAGTTTTTAAATGTTGTTACTAGTTTCAGAATATTCAGAAAACATTCAAAAGTAACGTTTTCATAATGTTTGAAGAATGATACAATGGAACGTTCCCTTAATGTTCACATAATAAAGAATTATTATTTTTTTTAAACATTTAATAAACTGGACATTTTGAAGATTCAGAAATAAAGGATTTATAGTTGGTTTATGTTCGTCTAACGGTTTTTAAATGTTGTTACTTGTTTTAGAACGTTCAAAAGTAACATTCAAAAGTAACGTTTTCGTAATGTTTGAAGAATTATACAATGGAACGTTCCCTTAATGTTCACATAACCAAGAAATCAATTTTTTAAAACATTTAATAAACTGGACATTTTGAAGATTCAGAAATAAAGGTTTTATAGTTGGATGTTCGTCTAATGGTTTTTAAATATGGTTACTTGTTTTAGAACGTTCAAAAGTAACATTCTCATAAAGATTGAAGAATGATACAATGGAGCGTTCACATAATCAAGAAAAAAACATTTTTAAAACATTTAATAAACTGGACATTTTAAAGATTCAGAATTAACGTTTTTATAGTTGGATGTTCGTCTGACGGTTTTTAAAAGTTGTTACTAGTTTCAGAATATTCAGAAAACATTCAAAAGTAACGATTCCGTAATGTTTGAAGAATGATACAATGGAACGTCCCCTTAATGTTCACATAATCAAGAAAAAACATTTTTAAAACATTTAATAAACTGGACATTTTGAAGATTCAGAAATATCGTTTTCATAACGTTCTTAAAACATATTTTTGTTTGCTGGGAAGCAACTTGTGAATGAAGTTGAATAATGAATTATGAATTGAAGATTCTTTGAGAATCAAACTAGAGTCGATATTGAAGCAGAAATGAAGATTTACGAGTCTGATATAATTCATGTTAATAGTTATGCTGCAATATTTGAATATAATAAATTGAATATGAATAGAATATAAAGAAGAACTGACACTTGCTCTTCAAACACAGCGAGCGCATGTTCAGCTGTGCAGAAATCATCAGAAGTGTTTCAGTGAGTTTCTTTCATCTGAGTTCGTGGAAAAACAACATTAAACGCAGCGATCGCTCAGGAAGCGGATCTACAGCACCAGTGGAAACACTGAATTACTCTTCTACATTAAACATCATTCAGTTCATCAGAGTTTGACTTTTACTCTCCGCGCTCGAAAACTGAAGATGTTTGTTCTGATGTTTGATATTTCTGATAACGAGAAGCGAGAATTCTGTAGAGAATGATAACAGGAGATTACAGTAACAGAGTTTGCTGGATTATATGAATATCAGTTTGTTCAGCAAATACTGGGAAAATTACAATCAACTGAATTGATTAAAATACTTGTAAAAATGTTCTTAAATGTCCCGAATCTTTTTTAATCTCTGTCGATGTCAGTAAACACACACAGTTGATCATGTTCAGGTCCACACACACTTCTGATTTTAAAAATGTATTAGTAAATGTTGAGGATAACATTAACAATGATTAATAATCGCTGTGTTCATGTTAACTAACCGTGAAGTTTTATCAATCATGTCGACTGTGTTTTGATCTTCATAACCAGCGTTTGGTCTTTAGTTTCTCATAATCACATTAAAACATGATTCCTGCGTGAGTTTCTGTCATGTTCGAGGCGTCCACGTGAATCAGAGTCGAGAGACTGAAGGATGAGAGACACTCGCTCGGTCCTGCCAGACTAAACACCGCGCTGAGGCTTTAGGGTTCGAGAGGTTAAAGGTCAAACGCTGGACTCCGGCAGCGGCAC
>CM040819.1:50162182-50189682 GCA_022828995.1 Vimba vimba | reverse complement strand
GTTAGCCCGTGTGATGCTCCTGATGCTCCTGATGCTCCTGATGAGAGGGTCAGGAACGAGGATAAACGTCTGGGAAAGACATCGGATGCGTGTCGGTGTATTACATCCATGCGCTCGATCCTGACGCCTTACTTAAGACAAGCACAAGATCACTCACGACTCTCGACTGAATAACTTCAGCAGCTTTAATAACAATCAATATTACATTCATACAGTGAATGCGGTGTTCTAAAGTTCAACTCCGGGTTTAATGACTATTAACTGATTGTTTAACGCTGTGTTTTAAAGAGGCTTGTTCCAGTCTGGATATTCTGAACAGCACATCTCATAACTGAGAAGATCATGATAGAGTTATAAGATCGTGATATGAAGTTGTGCAGTGTGTGTGTGTTGATGTTGTTGACTTCATGAGTTCTGCTGAACGCTGATAAACTCTCGCTGACTCACGCTGACCCTAAAGCCTCACGGCGCTAGACTAGTGCAGTTTCTCACTACAGATCGAGTTCACTTTACCATCATTCTGTGCAGTTTAACGTCTCTCTCTACAGACTAAACCAGTGTTTTTCATGCTCTGCTCAGTGTAGAGCTCTATTTGCTTTCATAACAGTCGTCTTCTTTCAGACTAGCGGAAAGAAAACATCCAAAACACATTTAAGTGTTTATTTTAGTACACTTTATCTATTTGCATCTGTAGATTTGAGTCATAAATCTCCACTTCAGCAACTTTACACTTACCAAACTTTCCAGTTCTATTCATATCTATATTCTGAATCTGAAGGGTTGTTCATTTATAATTTATTATGATGTTATGTACATTATTTAAGACAACATACCCACCCAGCAATAAATTTTACGTTTAAAAGATGTCTAATAGCCGTCCAAACACAGCCCGGATGCCCAGTCTAAGACAAGGCAAAATTTGGGCCATTTAACCATAACCCAAGAATAGACTAGTCATCAATTAGATAACTAAGAAATTAAATGAGTGACGAAATGAAATAGGGCTCTGAAACAATTAATCGCGATTAATCGAATCCAAAATAAAAGTTTATGTTCACATAATATATGTGTGTGTACTGTGCATAATTATTTTGTATATATAAATACACACACATGCATGTATATATTTAATAAATATTTGCTTAAATTTACTGTATATATATATATATATAATTTGTATTATATATAAATATAAATATTTTATATATAAATAACACAATTTTCTTAAACATGCATGTTTATGTATTTATATATACAAAATAATTATGCACAGTACACACACATATATTATGTGAACACAAATTTTTATTTTGGATTCGATTAATCGCGATTAATTGTTTCACAGCCCTAAAATGAAACCAAACACCTTGTAAATTCTCGCAATTTATTTGGCAAAAAACTACATGTAACCAAATTCAAGGTTATTTTGACTAGAAGTGTGTTATTCATAGCCGGACTATATTAATAGACTATAGTTTATATTAATCTGGTCTATTAACCGGTGAAATGGGTACCTACTTCCCACAGTTAGGGTTACTACAGTAAAACCATGGTAAATGCTGGTAAGGGTGCTGTAACTGTATTTGAGACTGTGTGAGATGTGTCAGCGGTTATTGATCACACTGATGGCCGTGTCTGTACCTGCAGGTCCTGCACGGAGATCTCCATGTGGGTCAGGTACATGTACGGGGTCCCGGTTCCGTTGCCCACGGGCCCGTCGCTGATGGAGAACGCGTTGGAGAACGGCTGTCCCTTCACGGGGTCATGGGTGGAGATCGTGGCCATCGAAGCCCAGTCACACTTGTGGACCACGAACCGAGCCATCCGAGCCACCTCCTCATGCGGAGGAACCGACACCGAATCATAATAACGAGCCAAGACGAGCGTCAGAAACACCGCGAGCAACGCGCGACACATGACTGACCGCTGCGACACAACACCAGGATTATATGACCACAGAGTCACTGTAAACACTGAACACTAATGATTCATATCACCACAGAGTCACACCACTGAACACTAATGAGTCATATGACCACAGAGTCACTGTAAACACTAATGATTCATATGACCACAGAGTCACTGTAAACACTGAACACTAATGATTCATATGACCATAGAGTCACTGTGTGAGCATCGAACACAAATGATTCATATGATCACAGAGTCACTGATCACAAACACCTACAACGATTCATTTGATTATACGAGTGAGCTCCACAACAAATGGTCACATGATCAAAATAGTCATGTGAACACAACACGTGCTTACAGCACAAACATGAATTATGAAAGCTGTGATGAAGGCATCGCGATTCTCTTGCTGCACCTGATCAAACCTTTAACCTCCTATTCATATTTTAATATCTCACTACTCAGTGTTAAAACATAAAAGGCATTATAGAACATCATGAAAAATGATAGCCTACAAATACATTTTTCCCTTTAGTCTTGACTTGAAAAACTAAAACTAAAATAGAAATTATGATTATTATAATAAATTATTATTATTATTAATTATTACCAAAAATGTTAAATTACAAAAAATGCATGATACCAAATGCATGTAATCAATATTGTCATAAGGAATAATATTATTATCAGATATTATTATATAAACAAGCTTATTATAAGCAAAAAGCTTTTTTTAAATGACTGCATTCTACAATTTATTTAACTTAAGTTTTAAAAAGTGTTAATAAGTTTTGAAAAAATGCGCTCATAAAAACTCCTTCTAATTGATCGTTTACAATATAATGAATTGAAACAGCAGTCTTTAATTGGCACAGGTGAATTTCAATGAATCCCAATTAAGCTCCAGTATAAAAGACAAAACGCTCAGCTATGAGTTAAACAGCTTTACTCCTTGTTTGTGTTAAACAGGTAAGTGTGTGTTGTGTTAAATCAGATTTTATTTGTTAAGAAAACCTCACTTATTTGCAACATGACTATAGTGAACATCTGTGTGATTCTTTAAGTACTCAACTTTGTTTTAGATCAGCATTGTTCAGATGAATTGATCACTTCACTGGCGCTTATTGTCAAATGCAACTTCTACTCATCACTCTGTCATAAACTTAAGTTACTTTACTACTTTGCAACTTGATTAGTCTACTTGTAAATCTTCAGGTACTCGACTTTAGATCAGCGTTGTTCAGATAAATTGATCCCTTCACTGGCACTCTGCTTCTTGTCACTCGACTTCACTCCTTTGCCTACTTGTAAATCTTCGGGTACTCGACCAGAGTTCCGATTAACCGATGGTTTGTCTCTTCTAGATCTGCTCATCATGTCTGGCCGCGGTAAGAAGCTCGTAACCGCAGCGAAACCCAAGACGTCCGTGTCGCGCTCCTCCCGCGCGGGGCTCCAGTTCCCGGTGGGCCGCATCGCGCGTCTCCTGCGGAAGGGAAACTACGCGTCGCGCATCGGCTCCGGAGCGTCGGTGTATCTGGCCGCGGTCATCGAGTACCTGTGCGCGGAGGTGCTGGAGCTCGCGGGCAACGCGTGCCGTGACAACAAGAAGCTGCGCATCGCGCCGCGTCACATCCAGCTAGCGGTGCGGAACGACGAGGAGCTGAACGCGCTGCTGGGCGGAGTCACGATCTCTGAGGGAGGAGTTCTGCCCAACATCCAGGCCCAACTACTGCCCAAGAAGACCAAAGCAGCCCGAGACCCGAACACCAGCAAACAGGCCGAGTCCCAGGACTTCTGACTGAGAGGACTCATGTTTTTAGCACTTTCATCTCAATAGTATTAATAAAAATGTTTTTAAACAATATCTGCCTTTATTTTTATATATAGGCCTATATGAATGCACTAATCTTAATCTAATGCATCTGACTTCTAAAGCCTGGAATTTTAAAGACTGTAATATTCAATGTGGACTCAGTCTCAGTTTAATTCTGAACAAAATTCAGATTCTGCTGTAAAGCAATAGTGTCATTATTCTGATCAATTCAGTGTTGATTCATTTCAAATAACTGCTACTTGTAAAGTTCTATTATACAACTTTTGTGCAGCTGCTTTATATCAGAAATTAAATTGTTCATAACTGCAATCTGCAACATTGCCATACTGAATCGAATCAACTCTGATCTGAATTATGACTCTAATTCAGATTCAATAGACAATAGTTTAATATTTGAAGTGCAGAATTGATTCTGTTTATTCCTGTGAAGCTGTTTGGACTCAATCTGTGCTGTAACTTAAAGTCTCAGATGAGATCAAAACTATCTGTGTTTCATGTCTGTGGATTTCAGGCCCTTTCATGCTTGTGGCCTCAGCTCTGATTCACTGACCTCGTGAAACCTTCAAAAGAACATGTTTGTGTTGAACTTCTGTTGAACTCGCACTGATCCAGACTAGTCGAGTCATTTCAGTGTTGTCTGCTCATCTAGTTTACACCTGTGTTGGTCATTTGCATGTGATGATCTTCATTTGTATACAAGCTTCGGCTGAATCAGTAGTTCAAGTCATCGTTTATACAGTGCTTTAACACTATAGAGTGTTTCACAGCAGCTTTACAGTGATAACAGGAGATTACAGTAACAGATTGTTTAGGCTTTACAGCAGATCTAGAATAAAGTTATTGTCCAGATAAAGTTAGTTTTGATTGATTCACTTCCATCACAACGATCATTGGTTATTAACTTAGCGGCCGCTAACACACACCGCTCTAACAGAAAACTCTTTAAGTTCTTTCTGCGCAAACTTTAAAAACGCGAACCCGTGAGAACGCTGATGGCGCACGTGTATTACGAGTTCAGTCTATAGATATGTGCGTTTGAATATATGTGCACAGGCGTGTAGTCCTTCCCTACAAACCAACCCTCAACAAACTACTTGTCTGGCCTTAAAATTTATAATAGAATTTTTAGCGCTTCCACGTAGCCACGCGAACCGGAATCATCCCGACGATGCTTTATCTGCAGAGAGGGAAAGGGAAGGAGGCCTTCACAGGGGAGAGACTAGTAGAGATTTCAGGACTGTGTTGTTGTCATGTCCAGGCGAAGGTCCTTCATCAGATCTGGAGTGTGTGTGTGTGTCCAGGCACTGGTCCTTCATCAGATCTGGAGTTTTTTTGTCCAGGCACTGGTCCTTTATCAGATCTGGAGTGTGTGTGTCCAGGCACTGGTCCTTTATCAGATCTGGAGTGTGTGTGTCCAGGCACTGGTCCTTCATCAGATCTGGAGTGTGTGTGTGTGTGTGTCCAGGCACTGGTCCTTTATCAGATCTGGAGTGTGTGTGTGTGTCCAGGCACTGGTCCTTCATCAGATCTGGAGTGTGTGTGTGTGTGTGTCCAGGCACTGGTCCTTCATCAGATCTGGAGTGTGTGTGTGTGTCCAGGCACTGGTCCTTCATCAGATCTGGAGTTTTTTTGTCCAGGCACTGGTCCTTTATCAGATCTGGAGTGTGTGTGTCCAGGCACTGGTCCTTTATCAGATCTGGAGTGTGTGTGTCCAGGCACTGGTCCTTCATCAGATCTGGAGTGTGTGTGTCCAGGCACTGGTCCTTCATCAGATCTGGAGTGTGTGTGTGTGTGTGTGTGTGTGTGTCCAGGCACTGGTCCTTTATCAGATCTGGAGTGTGTGTGTCCAGGCACTGGTCCTTTATCAGATCTGGAGTGTGTGTGTCCAGGCGAAGGTCCTTCGTCAGATCTGGATCAGGCGGACTGCGGTAAACCTCGGGATAAACAGAGAGACTAATATTAGCGTAGACGCCATTCTTCTCATGATGTAACGAGTACATCAGGATTTATGGGAAGTGTTCCCGGTTCCGGCTGACCTAATCTATGCAGCCTAACATTAAATTATAGAAGTCTATAATGTGTTATGTGTATGCTATGTCAAAGAGATGTGTCTTTAATCTAGCTTTGAACTGACAGAGTGTGTCTGCTTCCCGGACAATGGTAGGAAGACTGTTCCAGAGTTTTGGTGCTAAATAGGAGAAGGATCTGCCGCCAGCAGTCGATTTAGATATTCTAGGTATTATCAACTGGCCGGAACTTTGAGATCGCAATAGACGTGAAGGACTATAATGCGTTAAGAGCTCGCTCAAGCACTGCGGAGCTAAACCATTCAGTGCTGTGTAAGTACAACTTTAGTAAGTAACTTTATATACACCAAATTCAAGATACTTTAGTCAATCAATATTGTTATAAGCAATTGAAATATTAGCAATACAAACAAGTTTATTGTAAGCAAATAGCTTTTTAAAATGACTGCATTCTACAATTTATTTAACTTAAAGTTTACAAAGTGGTGAAATGTGAAAAATTCCTTCTAATTGATCGTTTACAATATAATGATAAACAGCTGATTGGCCAGCAGTCTTTAATTGGCACAGGTGAATTTCAATGAATCCCAATTAAGCTCCAGTATAAAAGACAAAACGCTCAGATGTGAGTTAAACAGCTTTACTGCTTGTTCCTTGTTTGTGTTAAACAGGTAAGTGAATTATCACACTTTAATAGTTGCTATACTCATTTGCAACTTACTTGTAAAAAATCTACTTTTTTCAGATACTTGATTAGTGTTTTAGATCAGCGTTGTTCAGAATCAATCACTTCACTTCACTGGCACTTATCAAATGCAACTTCTAATCGTCACTATTTCTGTCATAAACTTAAGTTGTCTTACTACTATGCATCTCTTGACTACTTGTAAATCTCCACGTGACTCTTCAGGTACTAGATCAGAGTTTGTTTTTAGTTCCGATGAATCATGAATTGATGATCTGGTTATTGTCAAATTCAGTTTCTAATCATGACTCTTTCTGTCATAAACTTAAGTTGCTTTACTACTTTGCAAA
This sequence comes from Vimba vimba, assembly GCA_022828995.1. NCBI lineage: Eukaryota > Metazoa > Chordata > Actinopteri > Cypriniformes > Leuciscidae > Vimba > Vimba vimba. The sequence continues at coordinate 50,182,872 of CM040819.1, read as the reverse complement.
CTTGACTAGTCTACTTGTAAATCTTCAGGTACTCGACTTTAGATCAGCGTTGTTCAGATAAATTGATCCCTTCACTGGCACTCTGCTTCTTGTCACTCGACTTCACTCCTTTGCCTACTTGTAAATCTTCGGGTACTCGACCAGAGTTCCGATTAACCGATGGTTTGTCTCTTCTAGATCTGCTCATCATGTCTGGCCGCGGTAAGAAGCTCGTAACCGCAGCGAAACCCAAGACGTCCGTGTCGCGCTCCTCCCGCGCGGGGCTCCAGTTCCCGGTGGGCCGCGTCGCGCGTCTCCTGCGGAAGGGAAACTACGCGTCGCGCATCGGCTCCGGAGCGTCGGTGTATCTGGCCGCGGTCATCGAGTACCTGTGCGCGGAGGTGCTGGAGCTCGCGGGCAACGCGTGCCGGGACAACAAGAAGCTGCGCATCGCGCCGCGTCACATCCAGCTAGCGGTGCGCAACGACGAGGAGCTGAACGCGCTGCTGGGCGGAGTCACGATCTCTGAGGGAGGAGTTCTGCCCAACATCCAGGCCCAACTACTGCCCAAGAAGACCAAAGCAGCCCGAGACCCGAACACCAGCAAACAGGCCGAGTCCCAGGACTTCTGACTGAGAGGACTCATGTTTTTAGCACTTTCATCTCAATAGTATTAATAAAAATGTTTTTAAGTTTAAAGCTTTATTGATCCCCGTGGGGTAATTTAACTGGTGCCTCACATAAAACACTTGACATATACATACAATTAAAACACATAAAACACACACAAAAAAAAATAAATAAATAAAATAAAATAAAGTCACCTATGTGTGTTACATAACTATTGCTTCAGGCACAAAAGTACATTTATAACGATTTGTAGAGCATTTAATTGCTCTTAAACGTCCACTCAAAGTCCAAGTGCAGCGGGTGAGTACTACCTCCTAATATTGTGTGTGCCATCCTCAGCACCTGCTGTTCATAATAGGACGTAAGGCTTCTTAAGGGGACACCCATGATTTTAGAGCACGTGCTGACAATACCCTGCAACCGATTTTTGTTTTTTATAGACAATGAAGAAAACCAACAAATAAAAGAAAAGGACAGAATACTTTCAACAAATGAATTATAAAAAGACTTAAGAACAACTCTCTGTACATTAAAGGAATTGAGGTTTCTCAGCACAAACAATCTTTGATGTGACTTTTTGATAATTACCTCAGAATTCTGATCAAACTTTACCTTGTTGTCAAAAACTGTGCCCAGGTACTTGTATTGTTCTACTTCCTCTACATGTGTGCCATTAATGACGATCGGTTGAAGTGCTAATGTCCTCCTGCTAAAATTAATAATCATCTCTTTAGTTTTTGAGACATTCAGATCTAGTTTCATATTACTGCACCAAGAGATGAAATTGTTCAAAACAGAACCATATTCCTGATCTGAATGTGAAAGCAAGCAGAGCAACACAGTATCATCTGCATATTTTACCAAGTAACTATTATCTTGCAAACTCTGACAGACATTTGTATATAATATAAACAAAATAGGAGAGAGCGCACACCCTTGTGGGGTACCTGTGGAGATATTTACAATATCTGATAACACCTCATTATCCTCTGTTGTCTGTCTGATAAAAAGTTCATGATCCATAAAACTAATCCATGATCAAAGTTAAACTGACTGATAAGTTTTTGCCCCAACGTAACAGGTTGCAAAAGATTAAATGCAGATGAAAAATCTACAAACAAAAGCCGCGCAAAAGCTCCGCTGTTTTCCAGATGACGACTGAGAGTATTTATCAAAAACAGTTCTGCATCGTCTACGCCTCTTCCAGCGCGATATGCAAACTGCAGCGGATCTAAAAGTGGTCCAACAACTGTCATTATATACCTCTTGATCTCTTTTTCAAAAATCTTCATAATTAAGGAGGTCATGGCGATTGGACTGTAGTCGTTCAAGGAATTTGGTTTAGTTTTTTTAGGTATTGGTACAATGATTGAACTTTTCCACAAATCAGGAAACAACCCTTGATCTACTACATATACCGTCTGGACCTGGGGCCTTGTTAAGCGGTGTGGCCTTCAGCTGTCTTGATATGTTAGATAAATTAATTTTAAAATTATTAGAAATACTCAAGGTCTTTTTAAAAATGGTTATCTCATCAGTGACCGAGGATACATCCAAACGAGAAAAAAAGTCATTAAACTCATTAGATAGAATTAAATCATTGTCAGTGTTTCCAGCAGAAATATGCATCTTTGGTACTAATGTACTCACTGCAGCCATACTCTTAATTCCTTTCCAGGCAGCTTTAAGATTACCTTGCATGAACACATCCTCAATCTTATTTTTATAATTATTTTTAGCGATTTTAATTGCTCTTTTATCTTCTCTATTTATCTGTTTTTTTCTCCTCATTGGTCCCCACAAGAAATATTCTCTTCTTCTCGTTCAATATACATTTTAACTCCTTCGTGATCCAAGGTTTATTATTAGGATACAGAGTGATCTTTTTCGTAGGTATAACAGAATCAACACAGAAAGTGATATATTTAGAAATGGTAGCCACCTGATCGCTCAAATCAGAAGATGTGTTCAAAAACATATTCCAATCGGTGCAATCTAAACACCCCTTCAAAACTTCAATATTAGAAGGTGTCCATTCCTTCACATGTCGTATTTCTTTCTTCACTTGCTTCACAATGGGAATGTATACAGAAGTCAGTAAAATCATATTGTGATCGGCTGAACCAAGAGGAGGTAAAGACAGAGACCGATACCGATAACATCTGTCCAAGACTTTATCACCGCGAGTAGCGCAGGTAACATATTGATGGTAGCCTTTTAGATGTTTGTCCATAATACAATTGTTAAGATCCCCTAAAACAAATTTGGGTGCATCTGGGGATAAATTATCAAGTTTATCTAGGCTATTTTTAACAGTCTCAAAAGCCACATCAAAGTTGGCGCGTGGGTGAGTATATAGTGGCGGTTCTAGACCATTTTAACTGGGGGGCCAAGCTGGGGCCAGTTGTACTGTTAGAGGGGCCAGTTACATTTAGACCCTATTGTTGTCATATCATTTTCTGCACTGCACTGTAGGCATTAACAGGCAAAATACCATGTTTACAATCATTCAACAATGCATTTGCATTTTCATTATATTTTTTAAGATTTGCATTACATATTCAGAATCAGTCACATTAACTGTATTCTACGATGTTTGTGTTTTTTTTGCAAAAAGATCAGCAAATTCATCTAGATTTAAGGCCTTTGCCCTCCTTGACTCAATACTTAGAACACCTAAATTGCTTAATCTGTCATCTGACATTGTGAACCCGAGATAGGTTTTCACCAGCTTTAGTGCATACAATATAATATACAATTAAATTATGCTTATTTTAAATGTATTGTGCAGGCTAGGTATAAAAAATATAGGAAAAACCATGATAATATGAAACGCTTCAAAACAGAGTGCACAAATACATCGCGGGCGCAGAATGATGTGCTCAAAGCAACGTGGAGTCTCAGTGTTCAGCGCTGCACAAGAGCGCATTTAAAAGTTCACGGCACAAAGCGAAGAAATGTCGAGCGCACAAATCCTAGTGTAGCCTATATCTGTTCAACAGTTTATTGATAATTTGTTTCTTCACATAGTGAAGTTTTAAATTCCAGTTATTGTGCGTTTGATGCCGATTCATAGTCCTTGTGGTGTGAACAGGCACACGGTAGCGAGTCGTTTTAAAACGGCAACAAACATAAAATACAAATACACAGAATAGTAATTTATGCAAATCCACAGCCTTTTATCTACAGATCAAGCATTATAATGTGAATATATCATATTGGAGAGAGTTTTACCGTGCATCCTGCTGTAACCGGACGAGGCGCGCGCGCTGTTTGAATACTGAATGGAGAATGATTGACAGATGTGGCAAAACGAGTTTCCATAAACTTTCATTTAATGATGTAAATAGACTTTTGTTCCTCACATTAAGCTATGGAATGGCTTCAGATGACTTTGTGAAATTATAATCAGACCCTCGTCACCCAAACTCACGTGAAAAAGAGGCGCAGAAAAGCGCGCTGTTTGCATCCCTGTTTAAGTAGAAATACTCAGCACCATGAGTGTGTTGATCATATTTATCCTTTTTCAAACTGCCACAAACTAACAAACGGCCAGGTTAAGATTAGCTGATCTAACGTTACACTTCTGTAATGCATTTAATACAAATACAACATATTAACAACTTTACTCACAGTCACCTCTTTCCTTCTTTGCTTTAACTATAATATTCGCGCAAAACGTCCACCAACTTCTGAATAGAAAAAAACCTGCAGATCCGATTTAAGCAGTCCCTCTAGGGTTACATTTGTGTTCCGTGTTGCCACTGTCTAATAACGGACGTGGAAAACAACGATAGCAAAAAATAGTTTTGTAAAAATTATTTCACACTACACATTTAGGGGGAATGTGAGTCCCTTATTTTCTTAGAAAGTTAAGAACGATAAAAAAAAGATTTAAAACAGGACAGAAACCAACGTACACAATTGAGGCACACACCGCAAGAACAGCGCCCGGAAGTCGTTATACAATATCTGGCTTTTTGTTTTAATATATAGGCCTTTATAACTAATTAATGCATCAGACTTCTAAAGCCTGGAATTTTAAAGACCTGTAAGATTGACTGAACTGCACTGACACTCAGATGAGAGCCAGAGTTGAGCTGATCGACACGGTCTTCTGTAGAGCTGCTGCAGCTGAAGCTGAATTTGGTTCATAATTGAGCACTAATAAAACTAAATTGGTTCAATGAATACTTGCACTATTGTCTTCCATTCTGCTGTGAAAGGCTCTAAAACACAATAGTGTCATTCAGTTCAATAACCATGTCAATGTTCAATTATAAACCAGATTAGTTTAAGAAATAAAGCAGCTCAACAGAAGTTGTTTAATAATTGAGCTTTGCAACATTTAACAGTTATTTGAATTGAAACAACATGGAATGACACTATTGTATTCTGTAAATCTGCTTTACTGCACAGTTTGAGTCTCATATCCAGTAGTTTGCAACATTGATACTATTAAATTCCTTTCATAATTGATTAACTATTCAACATTGACACTATTGTATTGAATTTTTTTTTCATAATTAATGAACTTTGCAACATTGACACTATTAAACTGAATTTAATTGGTTTCAAAATTAATGAACTTTGCAACATTGACACTAATGAACTGAACTGAATTTGTTTCATAACTGATGAACTTTGGTTTCTCAATCCTGGGCTTGAAAGACTTAAATTGGTGGTATAATGCGCCTTTTCACAAGATGTACAATAAGTCTCTGATGTCCCCAGAGTGTGTGTGAAGTTTTAGCTCAAAATACCCCACAGATAATGGTTTTTTTACAGCATGTTAAAATTGTCCCTTTTTGAGGGACAGTAAAAGTGTCGTTTTGTGTGTCCCTTTAAATGCAAATGAGCTGCTGCTCCCGGCACAGAGGGCAGAGCTTCGTGTGTGTGTGTGTGTGTGTGTCCCTCACACAGACAAGCAGTAAAATGTCAGAAACTGTTGACGTGTAGAAGCAACAGGACGTTTCTGAATGGTTAGTTGATGAATTCATGTTGCTGATGTGGAGTTAACCATCTTCAATTAGAATATTCTGTCAAATCACCTTCATTTATATACCGCTTTTAACAAAGCAGCTTTACAGTGATAATAGGAAATTAAAGAAAGATTGTTTTGTAAAGTTATTGTCTACACCTGAAATTAAATTGTTCATAACTGCAATCTGCAACATTGCCATACTGAATAGAATCAACACTGATCTGAATTATGACTCTAATTCAGATTCAATAGACAATCGTTTAATATTTGAAGTGCAGAATTGATTCTGTTTATTCCTGTGAAGCTGTTTGGACTCAATCTGTGCTGTAACTTAAAGTCTCAGATGAGATCAAAACTATCTGTGTTTCATGTCTGTGGTTTTCAGGCCCTTTCATGCTTGTGGCCTCAGCTCTGATTCACTGACCTCGTGAAACCTTCAAAAGAACATGTTTGTGTTGAACTTCTGTTGAACTCGCACTGATCCAGACTAGTCGAGTTATTTCAGTGTTGTCTGCTCATCTAGTTTACACCTGTGTTGGTCATTTGCATGTGATGTTCTTCATTTGCATACAAGCTTCGGCTGAATCAGTTTAAAATAAGAGAAAACAAGGCAGAGTTTTGCTCGACTCGACTTTATTTGAGCTCCGGCTGCTGCATAAAAACAGCTCAGAGAAGCACAACAACATCCGGTTGATTCAGGAAATGCAGAGGTTGATCAGAGAGTGTCAGATGACGAGTGATTGACAGCTGGTGTTGCCACAGCGACAGCTCACCTCATGATCCGGGTCACTGCCCGGTGTGTACGAGTAGTTCCAGGTCAGTTCAGTTCCAGCTTTAACTGACCTGAGAAATCACACAAAGAAACACAATCACGTTTCTTTCCCTGCGTCACACAGACGGCGTGTCCTGTCCGTACGCTGAATCTGATGAAGTTATTTTCCTGTTTATTATTGTGAAGACGCTTTGAGACGGTTTCTGTATAAAGCGCTGTAGAAATGATGACTCGACTGATGCTGAACGTAATAATCTCTGATGACTGATGATTGATTATCACCTGTTAGTGAAGAAGGCGATGAGAGGGAACTGTGGGTGGTGTGTGTCGACGAAGACGTTCTGGATGAAGAGGTTGGGCTCACAGCTGTGCTGCAGGAGAAGAACTCGCATTACTGTCAATCATTATTCACTACTTCATCACTTCTCAAGCTGATCAGCAAGAACATACTCAAACATGACTGATTCAATATCAGCCCATCACTGATGCTTTAATTAGCTCTAGTTCTTATGATGGAAGCCCATTTCAGCCACATAAGAAATCATGCATTTGTAAATCATAATAATGACAAGTCATAATTATGAGTCAAAACTATGACGGAAGAAATTATGAATGATGACAAAAAAACAATATAATTATGGCATAAAAAGTTGAAATTACAACAATTAAATTATAACAAAATTATTACTAAAAAGTCAAAACGATGAGTCAGAATTGACAAAAAAATCAATTATAACAAAAAGTTGAAATTATGACATACTAAGAAATTATGCTAAAAATTGACTAAATTAAATTGACTAAAAATTGACAATAAAGTCAAAATAACGACAGTAAAAATTATCACATAAAAAAAGCAATTATGACAAGTCGAAATTATGACTAAATTCAATTATGACAGTCAACATGACAAACAGTCGAAACTATGACTAAATTAAATTGAGAGTAAATTCAATTATGACAGTCAAATTGACGACAAACAGTAAAAGTTATCACATTAAAAAAATCATATCATAAAATGTCAAAATTATGACTAAATGAGTAAAAATGGTAAATTATGACAATAAAAATATTATGATATTATTGGTCAATATTATGTTATGACCAATTAAAAATGATTACAAAGTAAATTTCAACTTTTCATCTCATAATTTGTATTTTTGAATCTCATGAAAAGGTTCTTCTCTGTCATAATGAGAAGCTGGTGACGTACGTTGATGAATCGGGCCACGTTTCCTTCTTTAGAGGCGTCCAGGTAATAGGCTTTGTCCTGATGCTTGTGTGACGTGATCTCAGCGCTGTCGGCGTGTCCGTTCGATTCGGGGAGCGTTAATCTGGGCTTCTTCCTCGAGACCTCATGCTCTACACACACACACACACACACACACACCGTCCCGAAGCCGCTCTGAATGCAGTGCATGTGTTGAGCGAGCTCATACTGTACCTGTCTCACTGCCGTCCAGCGACGAGACGCTCCGCTCCTGCTCCTGAAACAGGGAAACATTTACACTGATTGTGTTCATTAGATTGAAGAAACACATATTAAGACAGGCATTACGGTGGTTTAGATCGGATCTATCAGACCGTTACCATTTTGTGTACTTAAATGAGGAACAATCTAAGATAATGTCAGTAAATTATGGAGTGCCTCAAGGATCTGTGTTAGGCCCTCTGCTATTCTCAATATATATGCTGCCACTTGGTAATATCATAAGAAAACATAGAATTAATTTCCATTGTTATACTGATGATATGATCTGATCGGCACTGACCGGGAGCTGATCGGCACTGACCGGGATCTGATCGGCACTGACCGGGATCTGATCGGCACTGACCGGGATCTGATCGGCACTGACCGGGAGCTGATCGGCACTGACCGGGATCTGATCGGCACTGACCGGGATCTGATCGGCACTGACCGGGATCTGATCGGCACTGACCGGGAGCTGATCGGCACTGACCGGGATCTGATCGGCACTGACCGGGAGCTGATCGGCACTGACCGGGATCTGATCGGCACTGACCGGGATCTGATCGGCACTGACCGGGATCTGATCGGCACTGACCGGGATCTGATCGGCACTGACCGGGATCTGATCGGCACTGACCGGGATCTGATCGGCACTGACCGGGAGCTGATCGGCAGGGAGCTGATCGGCAGGGATCTGATCGGCGGGTCTCTGGATCACCGGGACATGCAGTGGCGGAGAGCAGTCCAGCGTCTCCTTCGGGCCCGAGGGAAGAGTCCACTCCTCCACCACCTCCACCTCGTCATCAGACACGGGCGGCTCTCGGCTGAGATCCGGCAGCTCCTCGGCGCTCGACTCCAGTCGGAGGACCACACCTGGACAACACACACCGCATCAACACACACGCTAATGAGAGTAACACACTGATTGCTCAGTAGCACTGACATACAGTCGTCAACATCTGAAGTGGATCAGAACAGTTCATCAGTCGTCCTAAGACAAGAACGGGTATTGTTCATGTATAACTTTGATGAAAGGTTTTGATCCACTTCAAATGTTGACTACTGAACTACAAAACGTTTTTATTGTTATCCATTAGATTTTAGTTAAAATTTTACAAAAAAGACTAATAAAAATGTCAAAAACACACAACAAAATCACTAAAACTTGAAACCAATGGATATATAAAAAAAAGAATAACTTAAAATATTAATAAAACCTATAACAGTTTTTCAGTGACACTAAAATAACAGTGGTGCGGAGAGTCACTGGAATCTCTTATCTAGTTAGGACACGGTATAAGACATTTCTTTCATATATCCGAAAATAAGAAATGTCTTTTTTTTTCTTTTTTCTTTTTTATGTTTATTTTTTCTAAGTAAATGAAAAACAAATTTATGGTTTGAGTTTTAGTTCAGTGTGTGTGTGTGTGTGTGTGTGTGTACCTGCATAGATGCAGATGAAGGTGCCCTGGTCGAGGTCGTCCCGGCAGCGTACGGCCCAGCCCCGGTCCAGAGTCCTGAACACCTGCAGTCGCACACGCAGACCCTTCTGCACCACACGGTTCTGGCACCGGCTCTTCTGGCAGCCGCACCACGGGCCGCACTCAAACAACCTGCACAACACAACACAACTCAACTCAACTCAACACAACTCAACAACTCAACACAACTCAACTCAACTCAACTCAACACAACACAACACAACACAACACAACACAACTCAACTCAACACAACAACTCAACACAACACAACTCAACTCAACTCAACACAACAACTCAACACAACTCAACTCAACACAACACAACAACACAACACAACACAACTCAACTCAACACAACACAACTCAACACAACTCAACACAACACAACTCAACTCAACTCAACACAACACAACACAACACAACTCAACTCAACTCAACACAACACAACACAACAACACAACTCAACTCAACACAACACAACTCAACTCAACTCAACACAACTCAACTCAACTCAACTCAACTCAACTCAACACAACACAACACAACAACACAACTCAACTCAACAACTCAACACAACACAACTCAACACAACTCAACTCAACACAACACAACACAACAACACAACTCAACTCAACTCAACACAACACAACTCAACTCAACACAACACAACACAACACAACACAACACAACAACACAACTCAACTCAACTCAACTCAACACAACACAACTCAACTCAACACAACTCAACTCAACTCAACTCAACTCAACTCAACACAACACAACACAACACAACAACTCAACTCAACACAACCCAACCCAACCCAACTAAACCCAAACCAACACAACACAACAAAACTCAACTCGGCTCGGCTCAACCCAACTCTACTGAACTCAACCCAACTTAAAGGGATGGTTCGGAGCAGAGTTTCCGCTAGAAAAAAATGGTGCCGGTCAAAGTGACCGGCAGAGGTTTCCTTTTCCGGACATTTTGATGAAATGCCGGTCAAATATCGCCTCTTAATTAGTTGAGTTGAGGAAAACTGGAGGCAGGCTATGTAACTTAAAAAAAAAGGAGAACCCCCTCTCTGCAGGAACACTCGAGGCTCGATGGTGTTTTAAGCCCCCAATGGCTCCTTAGAGGCAGCTAACCCTACCCTCAACCTTAAACCTACCCATCCCCTCGCTGCCTGGAAGGCGCTGTTGGGGGCATAAAACACCAAACACCACACTCGAGACCCATTTTCTACTATAGCTTTGTACGTTTCTTCATTCGGATCTATTTGCGATCCATTCCATTCTAAACAAACAACGTTTATATGCTTCGTCCTTGTTTCATTATTCATTAAGATAATAATTAATAAATGCGCGCATAATTATCAGTGAACTTGATATATGTTGCAGATATGTTTTGCTATGCATGCACAGACAAATGCCTTTCAACTTATGTGTGCAAAATTCAGAATAAAATGAATGTGCAGCAATTTGTACAAATAGAGAGTCTAGGTCTACTATATGTGTTGTAGCCATTAAATAAGCTCATTTAGTTTAATATTTGTTAAAATATTATAATGTTATTTTTTAATCTATATGGATTATGAAAAGTGAACCGCACGTGTAGGATAGGATGCGCAATATCGAGAGAAATGGAGCGGGTCAGACATGATTTTGACCACTTAATTAAGTTTTTTGTTTTGTAGAAAGCCTTTTTTGAATTGAATTTCGTTTTGTATAAATTGTATAAATTCGTTTTATCTTAATTTTAATAATTTTTTTTATCAACCAATTGCCTAAATTTAATATAATAATAATAATTTTTAATATAGCAGACGATAGGCCTCGCCTACATGACGGCGCCCGCGCGGTCACTTGCATTGCTCGTGAACGGGAGCGCATCTCATCCTAATTTAACGAAACTCAGCGCGTAGGCCTCACAGACATGAAATATATCTTAAGAAAGCTTGAAATGTCTTTTTAAATTTAAAACGAAAAGAAATAGGCTACTCTCTGATTATGTAATCCATGATGTGCATTTCTCTCTATAGGTGCGTTCACTACGGAGATGGCGATCGTCAACTTCATCTTTACAGCTGTTGTTGCTGTTAATAAACTAAAAATAATAGGCCTATAATTTTAATTCCACATTGGAATTCAACCAAGCCATGTAATAATGTTTAATAACTTTCAAACGGTAGAGCCTTTTCCTTTTTAACATAGCCAAAGGTCGGTGTATTTTTGCTTTATACATTTTAGGCTTATTCTCAAATTCAGATTGTGTTAGGGGGGCGGGATTATTAGGCAATTTTAATAGGACAATTTGACCGGAGAGATTTAATTTTGTCGGACATTTCATTTTTTTTCCGGCCAATGTCCGGCAATTACCGGACAACGGAAACCCTGGTTCGGAGTAAAATCAGCCTAGGGTTCTTTGCACCATGACCCCGAGCCGAACACCCCCCAGAAGCCTTTTTACCCTTGGTTGAACATTATTAAAGTTAGAGCTTATTTAGAGAAATCAGCCGGATGGTTTAGTGCAGGCGCTAACAGATCCAAGGATGTATCTGGTAAATTACCGCACTAATAATGCCCAGAATGGACCAAACTTCTACAGTAGTACAAATAGGTTCTGTACTCATAAAACGAGGCATTGGAAAGTAAGTAAAAGTCCTTGTAAGTACATGAGGAGTTTATTTAAATAACACTTGCCTGACGGCTCATGCTACTGCTAACCCGGACGCCAAGGACACTTCCGTGATTTGGGAAAAGCACGTAAAAGTCCTGGCAGAAAGCGATGCATAAGGATGAAGTAATAAACTCCTGATGTACTTACAAACTTAACAATGCCTCGTTTTATGAGTACAGAACCTATTTGTACTACTGTATAAATTTGGTACCATTCTGGCCATTATTAGTGGGGTAATTTACCAGATACATCCTTGGATCCATTAGCGCCTGCACTAAACCATCCGGCTGATTTCTCTAAATAAGCTCTAACTTTAATAATGTTCAACCAAGGGCAAAAAGGCTTCTGGGGGGTGTTCGGCTCGGGGTCATGGTGCAAAGAACCCTAGGTTAATTTTACCACAAACCATCCCTTTAACCCAACAAAACCCAACTCATCTCAACCCAACTCTACTAAACTTAACCCAACAAAACACAACCTAACTCAACCCAAACTAACACGACTCAATTCAGTTCAACTTCACTCAACTCATCTCTTAACTCAACTCAACTCAACTCAACTGTTAACCTAACTCAACTCAGTTCAGTTCAGCCCCTCCACCTCACCCTGCCCACACAGGCTGGCTCAGTCTCTGACGTCTGTAAGCTTGAGCGTCTCTTCCGGCTCAACCAAAGTCATCTGTTAACCCAACCCAACCCAACCCCCCGGACTCACCCTGCCCGCACAGGCTGGCTCAGTCTCTGGTGTGTGTAAGCTTGAGCGTCTCTTCCGGCTCAACCAAAGTCATCTGTTAACCCAACCCAACCCAACCCCCCGGACTCACCCTGCCCGCACAGGCTGGCTCAGTCTCTGGTGTGTGTAAGCTTGAGCGCCTCCTCTGGCCGTCAGCCGAACACAAGCACAGGTTTGAGCGTCTGCGCAGACGTCAGCGCAGTCGCAGCACGCTGAGAAGAACGGCTCCGCGCTGAGGAAGCATCCATGAGGCCAGCGTTCCTTACGGTAGCGAAACTCCTTCACCCGTGTCCCGTCCACATTGTTAAACAGAGGCACGGGAACTGGCTCGATCCCGCGGCTGAGGTCCCGCTCGAACAGGAGCGCCGGAGAGGCGGGAGCTGGCGCATGATTTTCGGGAACGATCTGCGCATCAAAGCTGAAGTTGCTCGGCTGCAACACGCCCAGAGTGCCGGACTCAAGCAGGAACTGAAACACTTCGTCAATCGAGCGCAGGCTCCGCCCACACGGCGCTTTATAAAGCACATCTGCGTCCTCACACTCGTCCGGCTCGGCCTGGACCCGCGCGCAGTGGCGCTGGAACTGGTACAGCATGGGCACCCGCAGCGGGTTCTGTCCCAGGAACCAGTCGGCATGAGCGGGAAGCGCCGGCGCACACACCTTGCTGCAGTTGTGAGGCTGGTACACGAGCGGCACCGGAGACCGGGGCTCTTCAGAACACAAGCTCAGAGGAGACAGAAGCAGCGGGAGATCCGGGCCGGCCCTGCTGGCGGAGGACATCTGACTGTAGTCCGAGCCCGACTCCACGTCTCTGGAGAGTCTGAGTGGGAGAAAATAAGACTCACACTCAATGTTGTATTCAGTGTTGGAAACAAGCTTACATACAGTCTAGTATTCTATTCATAGAAAAGAGCCTGAGAGGATAAATCCAGTGTTGGGGAAAGTTACTTTTAAAAGTAATGAATTACAATATTGCGTTACTCCTAAAAAAAGTACCTAATTGCGTTACTTAGTTACTTTTTATGAAAAGTAATGCGTTACATTACATTTGCATTACTTTTTCTCACCTGGGCTGGGCTTGCTTGTTTGTTTTTTAATAACAATTAAAAAAGTTATATTTTTGGCATATGTTAAGGCCCTTTCACACCAAAAGTGAAATAAGCCTCAGGCTGAAGGAAATGCATATTTACTCCTGTACAGTAGAATATAGTACAGTAGAATACAGTAGAGGTAGAGTACAGTAGAGTACAGTAGAGGTAGAGTACAGTAGAGTACAGTAGAATACAGTAGAATACAGTAGAGGTAGAGTACAGTAGAGTACAGTAGAGGTAGAGTACAGTACAGTAGAGGTAGAGTACAGTAGAGTAGAAGTAGAGTAGAGGTAGAGTACAGTAGAGTAGAGGTAGAGTACAGTACAGTAGAGGTAGGGTACAATAGAGGTAGAGTACAGTACAGTACAGTAGAGGAAGAGTACAGCAGAGTACAGTCGAGGTAGAGTACAGTAGAGTACAGCAGCGTACAGTACAGTAGAGGTAGAGTACAGTAGAGGAAGAGTACAGCAGAGTACAGTCGAGGTAGAGTACAGTAGAGTACAGCAGAGTACAGTACAGTAGAGGTAGAGTACAGTAGAGGTAGAGTACAATAGAGGTAGAGTACAGTACAGTAGAGGTAGAGTACAGTAGAGGTAGGGTACAATAGAGGTAGAGTACAGTAGAGTACAGTACAGTAGAGGTAGAGTACAGTAGAGTACAGTAGAGGTAGAGTACAGTAGAGTACAGTAGAGGTAGAGTACAGTAGAGTACAGTAGAGGTAGGGTACAATAGAGGTAGAGTACAGTAGAGTACAGTACAGTAGAGGTAGAGTACAGTAGAGTACAGTAGAGGTAGGGTACAATAGAGGTAGAGTACAGTAGAGTACAGTACAGTAGAGGTAGAGTACAGTAGAGGTAGGGTACAATAGAGGTAGAGTACAGTAGAGTACAGTACAGTAGAGGTAGAGTACAGTAGAGGTAGAGTACAGTACAGTAGAGGTAGAGTACAGTCGAGGTAGAGTACAGTAGAGTACAGTACAGTAGAGGTAGAGTACAGTACAGTACAGTAGAGGTAGAGTACAGTAGAGGTAGAGTACAGTAAAGTACAGTACAGTAGAGGTAGAGTACAGTAGAGTACAGTAGAGGTAGAGTACAGTAGAGGTAGAGTACAGTAGAGTAGAGGTAGAGTACAGTATAGGCAAAGTACAGCAGAGTACAGTACAGTAGAGGAAGTGTACAGTAGAGTACAGTAGAGGAAGAGTTCAGTAGAGTACAGTACAGTAGAGGAAGTGTACAGTAGAGTACAGTAGAGGAAGAGTTCAGTAGAGTACAGTACAGTAGAGGAAGTGTACAGTAGAGTACAGTAGAGGAAGAGTACAGCAGAGTACAGTAGAGTAGAGGTAGAGTACAGCAGAGTACTCTTATTTCTAAATCTAAAGTAATTTATTAGTATGGTTGAATTAGATCATTGAAGGTCAGCAGCAAAGACATTGGTTAATGAAGTGAGATTAAATACAAAGTATATTTGTGTAATTTAATATAGTTAATTATAAAAGCTTTACATAATTATGATTGCATTTTACTATTTTTATTCATTTTGAGGAATATTGAATTTTTTTTGTGCAAGTGCGACGAGTAAATGTTCGTTTAGTCTAGAACGACAATAAGCATCATGTTCACACACACACACACACACACATTTATTTCTCTCAGCATGAGGACAGGAGAGCTGTCAGTCAATAAATGTGAAAAAGTAACTTGTTTGGAAAAAGTAACTTAGATATTTTGTTGTAAATTGAAAAAGTAATGTGTTACTTTACTAGTTACTTGAAAAAGTAATCTGATTACATAACTAAAGTTACTTGTAATGAGTTACACACAACACTGTATAAATCGAACCGAACCGTGAGCCGTCCTTCAGCAGAGCGTCCTCCGTCTCGTTCCTCGAGCTCTCCGGAGAACACTGGGACTCTGATACGGTCACCGTCAGGATATCTGAAACAGCAAAGACACACACACTCAGGTGACACACACTCTCGTGACACACACATGTGTGATGTGGGATATGAGATGCAGGATTGATCATCAGGACTGATCAGGATCGGGACAAACCATCAATCAGAACCTCTTCGATGGCTTCGTTCCGGAGGACATTCAGCTTCGACTCTAGAATGATCTTCATGGCCTGAACGTACTCTGAAACATCACAATACAAGAGTGTGTGTGAGAGTGTGTATGTGTGTGAGTGTGTGTGTGTGTGTGTGTGTGTGTGTGAGTGAGAGAGTTTGTGAGTGTGTTTGTGACTGAGTGAGTGAGTTTGTGAGTGTGAGAGAGTGTGTGTGTGTGTGTGTGTGTGTGTGTGTGTGATTGAGTTTGTGAGTGAGTGAGTTTGTGAGTGTGAGAGAATGTGTGTGTGTGTGTGTGTGTGTGTGTGTGTGTGTGTGTGTGTGTGTGTGTGTGTGTGAGTGAGTTTGTGAGTGAGTGAGTTTGTGAGTGTGTGTGTGAGTAAGGGAGTGAGTGTGTTTGTGAGTTAGTGAGTGTGTGTTTGTGAGTTAGTGAGTGTGTGTTTGTGAGTTAGTGAGTGTGTGTTTGTAAGTTAGTGAGTGAGTGAGTGTGTGTGTGAGTGTTTGTGAGTTAGTGTGTTAGTGAGTGAGTGTGTGTGTGTGTGTTAGTGAGTGAGTTTGTGAGTTAGAGAGTGAGTGTGTGTTTGTGAGTTAGAGAGTGAGTGAGTGTGTGTGAGTGAGTGAGTGAGTGAGTGAGTGAGTGAGTGAGTGAGTGAGTGAGTGAGTTTGTGAGTGTGCTAGTGAGTGAGTGAGTGAGTGAGTGAGTGAGTGAGTGAGTGAGTGAGTGTGCTAGTGAGTGAGTGAGTGAGTGAGTACCTCTGTCTGTTGCGGTGTTGTCTCTAATCACGTCTCGTAAATGTGAAAGAACCTTGATCAGATCATCAAACACTTCATCAACATCCACTTCCTCCCAGAAGGTCTTCGCTCGCTCTGAAACACACAATCATTAAAACCCAGCCAATAGGGAACGTTTTCTCAATGTTAGGGTTAGTAACATTTAAGAGAACATTCAGTCATCTGGTCTTTATTAATGTTCTGAAAGCATTAGCACACAAAACATATTTATACATCGTTCATGGAACGTTTTTCTGAAACATTTTAGTTGGATGTTCGTCTGACGTTTTTTAAATGTTACTAGTTTCAGAACTTTAAGAGAACATTCAAAAGTAACATTCTCATAATGTTTGAAGAATGATACAATGGAATATTCTCTTAACGTTCACATAACCAATAAAAACAACGCGCGTGTGTGTGTGTGTGTGTGTGTGTGTGTGTGTGTTCAGAACATTTAAAAAACTGGACGTTCTGAAAACGTTCAGAAATAACGTTTTCATGAATTAATGTGAACGCTGGCAAACCGTTCTTAGATCGCGTTTTTGTTCTCTTACCGGTTTCACACTCCATCATCATCTCTGAGCCTCAGACGAGCTGATAAGAGATCGAGACACAAACAAAGATTCATTAATATATCTGACAAGAATTAGTCCATGTCAACAACCCAACTCTATATTATCTCACGAAGACGCTGAATAGTGACCAAACATTATGTGCCAAAGACATTAAACATCACGGAAATGCTAAACAAAGCTTGTGCAAACTGAATGAAAATGTCAGATTTCTTACTTAAACGACTTCATTAAAGTGAATGAAAGAACGCGCCATCACTGAAGAATCATCCACATGTGATTTGATTTGTTCTTTCGAACCGAAGCTCTTGTGAATCACAGAGAGAAGCTTCAACAACACGACATTTGATGCAAACTCCATAACCTCACCGGACAGACATATTGAACTAAAGGCTTTTCATTACAGTCGTGGTTTTCTGTGACTCTTTTGTTTGAATGATGATGACACACATTTTTTGTTGAATCAGTTCATAGAAGAAACACACTATCCGAACGAACCGATTCGCTAAAATGAATCGGTCTTCCCGAATGTTTTGATTCCAGTAAGAGTCAAAATCAATCGATCAACGATATCGCTTAGTTACTGTTTCCCTTCATCTTTTCGAAACAGTCGTACTAATTACACTATCATTTGATAATATTGCTGGTACAGTGTGGTTTGTGTAAAATTATAACGCGTGAAATGAGTTCTCCATCCATCAGTGATTCAGTGTTCGTCTATGTATGTCTGTGTTTAACATGATATGGGAAATTAGTTGCTGATAGTTTATTGTACTATCCTGACACTGTAAACAGATCTACGTTAACAAGCATAACATGCACATTTATATTACATCACGTGACGTAGTTGTGTATGTTATGTATCATGCGGTGTACTTCCGGTGAGGTTTTGTAACAATGATTGTGCGGTTATGCAATTCTACACATTTCTACAGAAAGAGAGTGTGTGTGTGTTCAGTTCACTGCAGAGCGGATCTCATTATTTACAGTAAGATCAGTTCATTCATATTTATCATGTTCAGTGTGTGTGTGTGTGTGTGTGTGTGTGTGTGTGTGTGTGTGTGTGTGTGTAGAAAATAACGATTCATGTAACTTAAACTCAGTGTTTTTAATCATATAAAACATTTGCCGCGAGTGTTTGTGTGAGGGTATATATTGTTTATTTACAATATGAAGACTTCAGATGCAAAAGCCTCTAAGTGCCATCTGAAATTTTATTCTAAAATTAGCATTTTTTTTTCAAGCTCATATATTTAAGTTCAGTAATTTCACTTTAATGACAATTAATAGGTAATTTTCATTGCCATTAAAGTGAAATAACTGAACATAAACATACAAGCTTGATAAAAATGATCATTCTAGAAGGAAATTTCAGATGGCACTTAGAGGCTTTTGCTTCTGAAGTCTTCATATATATATATATATAAATATTATATTATATTATATTGTATTAATATTAATAAAATATTAATATTATAATATTTTTATGTAATATGTATTTATGTATATGTGTACATATGTATATGTATGTAATTTAAATTATGTAATATAAAAAATGTCATATAAATGTGTGTGTGTGTGTGTGTGTGTGTGTGTGTCAGGTGCGCATGGCTCAGGTGCGTCGGTCCGTCACGGAGGCGCTGTGGGGAGTGTGTGCTGCTGATGCGATGTCGATGCCGGTCCACTGGTACTACAACACCGCAGACATCAGAACACACTTCAGCGGCTGGATCACGGGCTTCAACGCGCCGCGCAACACACACCCGTCCAGCATCCTCCGCCTGTCCAACACCGGTGTGTAACACTCCCGTTACCGGTCACCTGTGCACTGACGCTCCTGTCGCGTGTGTGTAACCGTGTGTGTGTGTGTGTGTGTGTAGCTGGCAGCGGCCGCGCGAACGGCCCGTCTGGAGATCCTGTGGTGGGGAACGTGATTCTGCATGATAAGCTGAAGTTCTGGATGGACCCGCGTGGGTCGGTGCACTACCACCAAGGTAACAGGAATGAGTGACTGAAACCTGCGAGTCTGAGGTGTCCAATCCATCATCCAATCAGGGGCTTTCAAACTGGAGCCCGGGGGAAGTTTAGAGGGAAATATGTGAAAAAATACATACACAGTTGTAATCAAAATTATTCAACCCCACTGCAAATTGGGTTTATTGTCAAAATTGACACACTTTCAGCTGTTTCAATGAACAAATCAAACAAAAGCAACTGAAATAGCTCAACACAACAGTGGTTTCCCCAAATTCAACTGAAAATGCAACTTCCACATTCTCTAATTTATTCAACGCCCTGGACAGAATCCCTTAAAACAGCACAAATCTGCAAATCAGGAGTTGTCTCATTAATCAAGAGCTTCATTAGCTGCACCAGAGCTGGAACACATGACATATCTGACCTGTAATATCTGACCTGTAATATCTGACCTGTAATATCTGACCTGTAATATCTGAATCCAAGTAATAATAATGTTAACTTTTCACATTATGAACTGAAAGTCAGCCGCTCCAGAGGGAAGCGTTTAGTCCGGCTCATGCAGCATCTAACTCTCACCCCTATAACCCTAACCCTAACTCTCACCCCTGTAACCCTAACCCTAACGCTACCTCAAACTCGTACACTAGCTCTCCTCAGTGACGGTGTGGTCCTGCAGGTCTGCACGCGGGTCAGAACACCCTGAACGTTCTGTGTGCTCTGAGAGCCGCCCAGGTTCTGTCCGCCGGCTCGTTCCCCAGCGCCGCTGATCCCGCAGCGCGAGCCGCCGTTCTGTCGGATTACGTGGCGTTCCTGACGAGTCCCAGCTCTCACGCCGACACGTACGCGGAGTCGTTCCACCGGAGCTTCTTCTGCGACTGGCAGGAGCCGCGACCCACGACCCCCAGCGAGGTGAGCGCACCACAACACGCCCGTCGCCGGTGTAATGCGTTACAATATTGCGTTACTTAGTTCCTTTTTTAGAAAAGTAATACGTTACGTTACTTTTTTTTCACCGGTGCGTGTTTTTTTTATAACAAAAAAGTGATATTTTTTCACGGTTGGCGTCAGCATCATGTGACCCGTGTGTTGGCAGGTTCTGGAGTTCGCGGAGCGGCGATCGAGGCGCATGTTGAACTCGTCCCGCAGCGACGGACAGCTGAACGCCATCGGCTGCCTTCCCACCGCCATTCCCTTCCTGCTAATGTCTGCCACAGCCAATGAGGAGCAAGCAGTGAGTCACGTGACACGCTTTTCCTTCTTTTTACCTTTCTCTCCATTCTGTTTTAGTTCCTTCACTGTCGCCTCTGGCTTTAGTCTTGCTTAGTTGAGGACATTTAATATTCAACAATATTATTGCTCTCCTGCATTGACACGTCACGGTTCTCTCCAGAGCGGCGATATATATAAATAAATGAACTAAATAACTTTTTTACAACAGAAATGAAGCATCACTGAACTTGACGCTATTTTCCACTCTGTCTTGTA
>CM040819.1:50104682-50157182 GCA_022828995.1 Vimba vimba | reverse complement strand
AGGGCGAGTACAGACCTGCTGTGCACAGAAAGACCAGCATCTGGATGAAGTGACTCACCTCACATTTATTTATACAGCGCTTTTTACAAAAGAGTGTTTCAAAGCAGCTTTACAGAGATAACAGGAGAATAATGCAACAAAGTTTGTTTCCAGAAGAAAATAGCGTCACAGTCCAGCTGAAGTAAGTTCAGTGATGGTTAAATTTTGCTGTAATTATTATTATTATTATTTTATTAATTTAGTTCATTTTTATATATCTCCGCTCTGGAGAAACCGTGATGTCATCGTCCAGCTCAGCTCAGTTCTCATATAATGGTGTCAGTGCAGGAGATCAATAATATTGATGAATATGTAAAAGCGGGTTGTGCTGAAATAAAAGCAGAACATTGTGAAGACGAAGAATTAATACTGAATAATGTACACAACACTTCGAGACATTAAAACACTGACAGGTGCTTCTGTTCGTCTGAGCATCACAGGTAATAGTTGTTGAAGTGTGTGTGCGTGTGTGTGTGTGTGTGTGTGTGTGCGTGTGTGTGTGGCTCCCCCTGCTGGCGACACACAGAAGCGCTTCAGTCGCACAGGATTATTGTGCAATGATCTTCTGTCCGAACGCCCACGAGTGTCCAGAGCACAGGGAGTTTCAGACTTCGACCAGAAGATAAACCATCATGGAGTCCAAGCCCAACACAGTGAAGCTCTTCTACATGATCCTGGCGCTGCTCGCCGTCCCAGAATGCTTCGGGCTTCCATCAGGTGAGCGTGTGTCTGGATCATTCCAGTCTGGATGTGTGTGTGTGTGTGTGTGTGTGTGTGTGTGTGTGTCAAGTCTCCTTTATTTATACAGGGCTTTTTACAACACAGAGTTTCAAAGCAGCTTTACAGAGATAACAGGAGAATAATGCAACAAAGTTTGTTTCCAGAAGAAAATAGCGTCACAGTCCAGCTTAAGAAAGTTCAGTGATGGTTCATTTTTGTTGTAAAAAAGTTATTAATTTAGTTCATTTATATGTATAGCCGTTCTGGAGAAAACCGTGATGTCATCGTCCAGCTCAGTTCAGTTCTCATATAATGGTGTCAATGCAGGAGATCAATAATATTGTTGAATATTAAATGTCCCCGATTAATGAAGCCAAAAGCCGGAGGCGACAGTGGAGGAACCAAAACTCCATCAGTGACAGAATGGAGGAATAAACCAGACTCAGTTCTCCTCTGGCCAACGAGTGAACAGTGTGTGATTGTGATTATGATTCAGGCAGCATCACAGGTCAGAGGTCAGACTGGATCAGAACATTCAGAATATTATCCAGTTCAGTCTGGTTTAAGATCGGAGTCACGCCGGGATGGAGACGAGTTTGTTGAGGATCGGTGCCGGTGCGGTCGTGTCGATGAGGCCGATCAGGGGAGAGTCTAGTAGACACAGTCTCTGCTGATACTTCAGGGATGTGTTGTGGTCGTGTCTGGTCTGGATACGGCCCGGATCCGGCTGACTTCATCATGAGTTGTGGTCGTGTCTGATCTGGATACGGCCCGGATCCGGCTGACTTCATCATGAGTTGTGGTCGTGTCTGATCTGGATACGGCCCGGGTCCGGCTGACTTCATCATGAGTTGTGGTTGTGTCTAGGCGCAGGTCCTCCATCTGATCTGGATACGGCCCGGATGCGGTTGTGTTTGTGTGCTTCTCATCCATGTTTATAATGTCGTCTGCAGTGTTCCTCAGTAAGTCCGAGGCCAGCCGGGCGCTCCGGCAGCGTGTCCGACGGGAGAACTCGTTCCTGGAGGAGCTGAAGCTGGGAGATCTGGAGCGGGAGTGTCTGGAGGAGGTGTGCTCGCATGAGGAGGCCCGAGAGATCTTCAGCGTCCCCGAACAACTGGTGAGCAGAACTGAAACTAACTGTTCGTTCAGCAGAAGAGCTGATGGAGATCTAACAGATTCTCCTGTTGTGTTTCAGGAGGATTTCTGGAAGAGATACACAGGTGAACCAGTGCTTACATGCGGCACACACACATCTGATTAAACTATACATTACATTTCATCAGTAGTTACATGCTAGAAAATTCTGTTCAAAATTATTGAATACTTTTTTAAATGTTGCACATAAAATTTGAAAAGTTAGAAATTAACTCCTTAGCAACTGCATAGCAATGACCTGACAACCACTCCATAGCAACAACCTGACAACCACTCAAAACTCCATAGCAATGACCTGACAACCACTCCATAGTGACAACCTGACAACCACTTAGATCTCCATAGCAATGACCTGACAACCACTCCATAGCAACAACCTGACAACCACTCAAAACTCCATAGCAATGACCTGACAACCACTCCATAGTGACAACCTGACAACCACTCAAAACTCCATAGCAATGACCTGACAACCACTCCATAGCAACAACCTGACAACCACCCAGATCTCCTTAGCAACAACCTGACAACCACTCAGAAGTCCATAGCAATGACCTGACACTCACTCAGATCTCCATAGCAACGACCAAACAAACACTCAAAACACCATAGCAATTACCTGACAACCACTCAGAACTGCATAGCAATGACCTGACAACCACTCAGAACTGCATAGCAATGACCTGACAACCACTCAGAACTCCATAGCAACGACCTGACAACCACTCAGAACCACATAGCAACGACCTGACAACCACTCAGAACCACATAGCAATGACCTGACAACCACTCAGAGCCCCAAAGCATTGACCTGACTACCACTCAGAACTCCATAGCAACGACCTGACAACCACTCAGAACCCCATAGCAACGACCTGACAACCACTCAGAACCCCATAACAACGACCTGACAGCCACTCAGAACCCCATAGCAACGACCTGACAACCACTCAGAACCACATAGCAATGACCTGACAACCACTCAGAACCCCATAGCAACGACCTGACAACCACTCAGAACCACATAGCAATGACCTGACAACCACTCAGAACTCCAAAGCATTGACCTGACTACCACTCAGAACCCCATAGCAACGACCTGACAACCACTCAGAACCACATGGCAATGACCTGACAACCACTCAGAACTCCAAAGCATTAACCTGACAACCACTCAGAACCCCATAGCAACGACCTGACAACCACTAAGAACTCCTTAGCAACGATCTGGCAACCTCTCCGTGTGTTCTGATCCTGTGAATGTGTTGTTTGGCTCTTCAGAGGTGGACTTCTGTCAGTCGGCAGCGTGTCAGAACGGGGCCACATGTGTGGATCAGAAGAACACATACGTCTGCATCTGCCCTGTGAACTTCGAGGGGCGACACTGTGACAAAGGTGACACACACACACACTCACACACACACATCAGCAGCGTCACACAGCTGAACATCTACTCATCTTCAAATCCTGTCGTCCGTCCCACAGAAATATTCCCAGCGAGTTCCTACGGATGTTTGTACAGGAACGGCGGCTGCGATCACTTCTGTGTGGAGATCACTGACTCGACCCATCGCTGCGACTGTGCTCCTGGATACACACTGCACACAGACAACAGCAGCTGCGTGCCACAGGGTGCGTCTCACACACACACACACACACACACACACACACACACACTCACATACACACACACACACACACACACACACACACACACACACACACACACACACACACACACACTCTCTCACACACACACACACACACACACACACACACTCTCTCTCACACACACACACACACACTCTCTCTCTCACACACACACACACACACACTCTCTCTCACACACACACACACACACACACTCTCTCTCACACACACACACACACACACTCTCTCTCACACACACACACACACACACACACTCTCTCACACACACACACACACACACTCTCTCACACACACACACACACACACACACACTCACACACACACAGAGTAGTGTGCTACTGCAGTTATCAACTCAGAAATAAAAATGGTTATTTGACATTTTGTCTAAAAGCTGTAGCTGGTCATGCAGGGATTTCAAGCATACAGAAAATTCAAAAAGTGAAGTTCACAACGTAATTTCGGTAGGAGTGAACCCACCTAATCTTTCGATTACCCGCGGGAGTGTATCAGCTTGCTCCGGCATCCGCTGTTCTGGCGTCCACCCCCCCCCCCACCCCACCCCCCCTCCTCTTTCCCGCCCACTATAGTAGTAGGGAAGTAGGCGTATTCGGATGGGTCCAGTGCACTTCAATGCGCTGGAGAACAGTAAATCCTCCTGTTTTGTGCTGTAAGGCCTCAGTGTTGTCCACGTAATCCCATGTTGTGTTTCTCAGACGGGTTCCCATGTGGCCGTCTGGTGGAGAAGGGCGTGAGTCCCAGGATTGTGAAGGGGGACGTGTGTCCGAAAGGACAGTGTCCGTGGCAGGTGAGGATTCATGACTGAATCACATTATCCATGATCAGACAATCTTTCTCTTTACACTCTTGAAAATAAAGGTGTTTTTTTGCAGTGATTCGAAGAACCATTCTGGGTTCCCCAAAGAACCTTTCAGTAAAGAACCATTTTTTCTTAGTGTGAAGAACATTTTAAGAACCTTTGGAATGGAAAGGTTCAATATACAGTCAAACCAAAAAATATTCAGACACCAGATATCATCTGTGATATTGTTTCACTAGTGTGATCAGGACACTATAGTTCATTTCTGTGAGTGAGGAGAGCAGAATAAAGTAAACTGTGACATATTACACCCAATAATTCTTCATACAGAGACTGCAAGTAAAAGTTATGGAAATTTGGGACTAAAATTTATTCAGACACTTTGACCTGATCATGTTTTGCTCAAGTTATCTGACATTATCAAGATGAATTTGTTCAGATACAGTTTAACTTTGAGTTCTTGTCATATTTTAGTACCACTTTCTAAACTGTGATAATGTGAGAAATGTTGAAGGTGAAATTTAGATTTGACTGCATGTTAAAGGTTCTTCATGGCAACATCAGTGCCGATAATGCCGATATATGTGTGTGTTCTCCACAGGCTTCGCTACAGCTCTCTGGGGTGTTTAAATGCGGTGGTGTTCTTCTAAATTCCCAGTGGATTCTCACTGCGGCTCATTGTGTCTGGAATAAGGATCCAGCCATCTTACAAGTGACAGTCGGTAAGAAGTTACTTGGTCATGAACTGCCGTCATTGTGGGTTCCTCAAGTTCCTCCATGTAAATAGTGAATCCGCCGTGGCGCGAGCGCAACTGGCTTTTAAAGGGAATGGGAGATGAGACTCTGATTGGTTTATTTCACGTTACGCCCAAAACACACCCATTACTCATTATGACAATAGAGACCATTACTCATGTGCCGGGAGCGCCGACCATTTTTCCCGTCATTAAACTAGCAAAAGTGCACTTGCGCTGTGCGCTTCAGACCATGAGCTTAGCCTTAGATCATTAAAATATGGCCCTTAGTGTTTTAAAAGCTCCATCTTCTCCCACTTGACCTTTTGTGATGCCATATAAGAATCGAAACAATCAAAACTTCCGGCAAGTTGCGCTCCTCTTTTCTTTCCGATTGTGACGTATATCCGAGTGAAACGGCTTCTAGAACAAGAACAAATGATGGGCGGGGCTTGATTGTGTCCAGAAGATCATAAATGCGAGGAGTTTTGGTTTTGGTTGATGTTCCTCCTCTCAGATCTCATCTTTCGGTGTTATTTTGTCTCCTCCTGTAGGCGAACACATCCTCGATAAAGACGAAGGAACCGAACAGGCGAGGAAAGTGTCTAAAGTGTTGGTCCACCCGTGGTATAACCACTCCAGCTCCGACAGCGATATCGCTCTGCTACGTCTCGTCAGCCCCGTCAAGCTCGACCGCTACGCCGTGCCGATCTGCCTTCCTCCCGCTAACGGCACGTTCATTCGCACGCTAGCATCGGTGCGCATGTCGACGGTGAGCGGCTGGGGTCGCCTGACCCAGTCGGGCCCGGTGTCTGTGGTTCTGCAGAGGCTGGAGGTGCCGAAGGTCTCACTGGACGAGTGCCGGGCTCAGTCGGGCCTGAAGGTGAGCAGGAACATGCTGTGCGCCGGGTTCCGCGAGGGCGGCCGAGACTCCTGTCAGGGGGACAGCGGCGGCCCGCTAGTCACACGCTACCGGAACACATGGTTTCTGACTGGGATCGTGAGCTGGGGGAAAGGCTGCGCAGACGCCGGCGTGTACGGGATCTACACGCGGGTGTCCGTCTTCGTGGAGTGGATTGTGAAGACTGTGGCCAGCGCATGAGTGTACAAGAGTTTCTGAACATTAATCTTCCCTCGCGGGTCAAAATGACCCGAAGCCCTGAAATTATACCTTTTTTTTTCAGAACACTTATTCTATTTCATTTCATTATTTCTATATTCTATTTTTTATTTTATTTACCTTTAAATTACTAGATTTGATCAACAAATAATAAATAAATAGTAATTTGAGCACATTCCTCACATTCTTTCAACTTAAATTCAAAATAACTCACAATTTCATGCATAACCCTTTTAATTCAGCTCAAATTATCTTACATTGGTTGTCTTTGCCGACCTCTTGTGGCGAAAAAATATATAACATGATATAACACGAGTTTCTGAATGTTATTTAAAGCTACACTGTGTAATTTTTTAAAGTTGATTCTTAGCAAGAAACACTTTATTTACTTCCACCAACTAATCAAGTGTTCTCGTAAGCGTAGAATCTGCCATTCAGAATACATATGAGCGAGTCACTCGAATGGCGGCAGCCATGTTGCGCCTCCATCTTGAAAATACATGTGCCAAAGAGGGACATACCTGGAAATTCAAGCTTTGCCTTTCGCGCTTTTACACTCAGTGGCGCCGTGACGAATGTGCGGGGGAGATTACTCGCGACTGGAATAATACGGCCACTGTAGGAGTTAAAACGAGAGTAATATATATATATAATTCATTTGGTAGTCAAATACAATTTCACCACTAGATGGGAGAAAATCTCACACAGTGTAGCTTCAAGGTAAAGTGTGTCTTCAGGTTTCATGTTCACAGTCACTCTCAGACTGAGTCCGAAATGTTCGCAAGTTAAAAAATAAATACAACCTCATGTTGTGTCAATCATGTTTACACGCTGCGTTTTTCGCGTCCATAGCATTAGCAAACATCTTGAGAGGTGTTTTGACAAAGCCACCGAATGACGAATACGAAAAAACACATGTGAGTGCAAGGACCTTCAGTCTATAGTCAGTCAATAGCTGTGTTTCCATGTGAATTTTGGAATATCTCATGTAAAATTGTTGGATGGAAACGCCAAGATGCACGAATGCTAAAAATATGCAAGAAAATGTGTGTGCTCTATTGAGTCAGATGATTATTTTATTCGATAAGAAGTCCTGCACATAAACTATGATGGAAACACATTTACTGAATAAATCCCTCATTAAGCTCATGTGACTTTGCCTCAGCGTCGGCTGTGATTGGATAACTGGAGTAACCAGTGGACCAATGGCGTCGCAGCGTCTCTAATGTTGGTTTGGTGTTTCTGAAAGTGTGTGATCAGAATGATTTGGTTTAATTCCCTCCAGAAGCGTCTCACACGAGTGTGTTCCCGAACGCCAGAGAACATGACAGCGTTTACGGTGTTTCGTCTGACGCTCGAGACACACTCGTTTATGATGGAGGGAACAAGAGAAAGATTGCAGAAATTTACAGTTTTATTGCTGATATTTTGCGCCAGGAAGAGACGATTTTGTTCTCTTGAACACGTGATGTAAACACTGCTTAGCTGCAAATGCTTTATGTCAAGTCGAGTCTCCTTCATTTATAACAATATGGATTGTTTCACAGCAGCTTTACAGTGATAACAGGAGATTACAGTAACAGGAGATTACAGTAACAGGAGATTACAGTAACAGAGATTGTTTAGGCTTTACTTTATGCCATATTCCAAGTTAAATTGGTAATTTTGGACGGACTTCCTGAAGAGCAACACTTTCGTCTGACTCGTTTCATGAGTTTGGTCCGAGACTCACAGTGTTTAGCATCGGGAAGGAAACATTGAGACCGGATAATCTAGTTACTTTTGCAATAAATAAAAAAAATGACACACTTCACCTTTAAGGACAC
This sequence comes from Vimba vimba, assembly GCA_022828995.1. NCBI lineage: Eukaryota > Metazoa > Chordata > Actinopteri > Cypriniformes > Leuciscidae > Vimba > Vimba vimba. The sequence continues at coordinate 50,149,100 of CM040819.1, read as the reverse complement.
ATGCAAGTGAGAATATATAACAAGCATTGGCAGAACATGTTTAAAATTTGTATTATGTATCAAAAATAAAAATTCAAATGTTGTCCTTTGTCTTGTCTCTGTGTGTGTGTGTGTGTGTGTGAGTGTGTGTGTGTGTGTGTGTGTGTGTGTGTGTATGTGTGTGTGAGTGTGACGGAGTGTGTGTGTGCGTGTGTGTGTGTGTGTGTGTGTGTGAGTGTGTGTGTGTGTGTGTGTGTATGTGTGTGTGAGTGTGACGGAGTGTGTGTGTGCGTGTGTGTGTGTGTGAGTGTGTGTGAGTGTGAGGGAGTGTGTGTGTGAGTGTGTGTGTGTGTGTGTGTGTGAGTGTGAGGGAGTGTGTGTGTGTGTGTGTGTGTGTGTGTGTGTGTGTGTGTGTGTGTGTGTGTGTGTGTGTGTGTGTGTGTGTGTGTGTGTGTGTGTGTGTGTGAGTGTGTGTGTGTGTGTGTGTGTGTGTGTGTGAGTGTGTGTGTGAGTGTGTGTGTGTGTGTGTGTGTGAGTGTGAGGGAGTGTGTGTGTGTGTGTGTGTGTGTGTGTGTGTGTGTGTGTGTGTGTGTGTGTGTGTGTGTGAGTGTGTGTGTGTGTGTGTGTGTGTGTGTGTGTGTGTGTGTGTGTGTGAGTGTGAGGGAGTGTGTGTGTGTGTGTGTGTGTGTGTGAGTGTGTGTGTGTGTGAGTGTGTGTGTGTGTGTGTGTGAGTGTGAGGGAGTGTGTGTGTGTGTGTGTGTGTGTGTGTGTGAGTGTGAGGGAGTGTGTGTGTGTGTGTGTGTGTGTGTGTGTGAGTGTGTGTGTGTGTGAGTGTGTGTGTGTGTGAGTGTGAGGGAGTGTGTGTGTGTGTGTGTGTGTGTGTGTGTGTGTGTGTGTGTGTGTGTGTGTGTGTGTGTGTGTGTGAGTGTGAGGGAGTGTGTGTGTGTGTGTGTGTGTGTGTGTGTGTGTGTGTGTGTGAGTGTGAGGGAGTGTTTTCGGCTCGAGGGCTGGAGAGTATTTAGACTTCAGACCTTTGAACCTCCAGCACAAGTCAAACTGAAGCGCTGGTCAACATGCGTCTCCTGGCAGGGTTTCCCGTCCTCTTTAGTCTTTACTGTGTTCATTCGGCTACAGGTACGGTAAATACACCAACTGTACAGCCAGGTGCAGTGGTGTTTATCATGAGTGTTGTTGTGTACGTGTGTGTTCAGTGTTCACGGGACGGGACGGGGCTCACGAGGTTCTGACCCGGAGCAAGCGAGCGAACTCGGGCTGGTTCGAGGAGATGAAGATGGGTAATCTGGAGAGGGAGTGTCTGGAGGAGAAGTGTTCGTACGAGGAGGCGAGAGAGGTGTTCGAGCACACCGAGGCCACGGTCAGGGTTACATCACACGTTCACTGACTGAACGCACTGATCTTGATGCATGTTGTCTAGAAAACTAGTGGAACTTAATCTTAAACTGCTTTTCCCAACCTGAAGGATTGTAGTTGTATATTTTATTAGTGTAATGCCACATTTACACTGGAAAGAAGCGCTTCTGGAGTCTTACCCACACAACCCTCATCCTTCCCAAAAATTTGTTAATCAGAGGGGTCCAAGACCACAGGACTTTTGTCGCACTTGACCCACGAATACACAAAAAAAAAATATATTTTAGTGGATTCGAGGAGTTTTGTGGTTGAAATTTAAAAAAGTAACAAATCCTTCATTCACGGGTCAATTTGACCCCCTTAGGAATGAATGGAATGTGAGGAATGCTTCAGTACACATAGAAACACCTAAAAATACTCAAAATTCAAACTAAAAATGCTAAAACTTTACCAAAAAATTATTGTATAATGTCTACATGTGTATCTGAATGCACACTGAAGAGAAACTGGCTTTAGGACCCAGAGGAACAGCTCATTTACTCCATATAGAGATATAAGCCCATCTAGAGTCATCAAATATCATCTTATATTATTATTTTCAAAAGAGGTCAAAGACACACAATGTAAGATATTCTGAGCTGAATTAAAAGGGTTATGCATGAAATTGTGAGTTATTTTGAATTTAAGAATGTGAGGAATGTGCTTAAATTACTATTTATTTATTATTTATTGATCAAATCTAGTAATAAAAGGTAAATAAAATAAAAAAATAACAAAAAATCTCCAAAGAAATTGCATTAAAAAATTGAAAAAATATTATCAAAATGAAATAAACTAAACTTTCTGGACAAACGAAAAAAAATTAAGTATAATTTTAGGGCTTCGGGTCATTTTGACCCGCGAAGGAAAGATGTGTTCCACTGCGCGGGAAGGATGAGGGTTAAACTGCTAATGTATACTCTGATACTCGTGTCAGGACAGGCATCATGTAGTCTGGCTGTTGTGTGGCATGCGTCTGAAATGTGAGTAAAGATGTCTATCTAACTAATGTCTCCACACAGAATGAGTTCTGGACGATCTACGACGGTGAGTTTTAAAGATATGTGACTTTTTGCTAAATGACATTTTCTGTGTAATTAAGATGCATCTTCATGTTGGTCTGCAGTGAAAGATCACTGCGCTTCAAACCCGTGTGAGAACAACGGGCTGTGCACGAGCCAGAACGCAGAATCCTTCACGTGTTTGTGTACGCCGGGCTTCAGCGGACGCCTCTGTGAGCGCGGTGAGAGACGCGGAGATCAACACTGTAGCGGCTCACTTTACCCCGATGGTCCAATCACACAACTCACTTCATCAACACTGTAGCGGCTCACTTTACCCCAATGGTCCAATCACACAACTCACTTCATCAACACTAGCGGCTCACTTTACCCCGATGGTCCAATCACACAACTCACTTCATCAACACTAGCGGCTCACTTTACCCCGATGGTCCAATCACACAACTCACTTCATCAACACTAGCGGCTCACTTTACCCCAATGGTCCAATCACACAACTCACTTCATCAACACTAGCGGCTCACTTTACCCCGATGGTCCAATCACACAACTCACTTCATCAACACTGTGGCGGCTCACTTTACCCCGATGGTCCAATCACACAACTCACTTCATCAACACTAGCGGCTCACTTTACCCCGATGGTCCAATCACACAACTCACTTCATCAACACTAGCGGCTCACTTTACCCCGATGGTCCAATCACACAACTCACTTCATCAACACTGTGGCGGCTCACTTTACCCCGATGGTCCAATCACACAACTCACTTCATCAACACTAGCGGCTCACTTTACCCCAATGGTCCAATCACACAACTCACTTCATCAACACTAGCGGCTCACTTTACCCCGATGGTCCAATCACACAACTCACTTCATCAACACTGTGGCGGCTCACTTTACCCCGATGGTCCAATCACACAACTCACTTCATCAACACTAGCGGCTCACTTTACCCCGATGGTCCAATCACACAACTCACTTCATCAACACTGTGGCGGCTCACTTTACCCCGATGGTCCAATCACACAACTCACTTCATCAACACTGTAGCGGCTCACTTTACCCCGATGGTCCAATCACACAACTCACTTCATCAACACTGTGGCGGCTCACTTTACCCCGATGGTCCAATCACACAACGCACTTCATCAACACTAGCGGCTCACTTTTCCCCGATGGTCCAATCACACAACGCACTTCATCAACACTGTGGCGGCTCACTTTACCCCGATGGTCCAATCACACAACGCACTTCATCAACACTGTAGCGGCTCACTTTACCCCGATGGTCCAATCACACAACTCACTTCATCAACACTGTGGCGGCTCACTTTACCCCGATGGTCCAATCACACAACGCACTTCATCAACACTGTAGCGGCTCACTTTACCCCGATGGTCCAATCACACAACTCACTTCATCAACACTAGCGGCTCACTTTACCCCGATGGTCCAATCACGCAACTCACTTCATCAACACTAGCGGCTCACTTTACCCCGATGGTCCAATCACACAACTCACTTCATCAACACTAGCGGCTCACTTTACCCCGATGGTCCAATCACACAACTCACTTCATCGACACTAGCGGCTCACTTTACCCCGATGGTCCTGTAACACATTCTGATGACTATAAGTAACGTTGCACCTGCATGTCTACTAACTCTCATTAGAGTATTAGTAGAGTATTAGTAGAGTATTAGTAGACTGGTAGGGTAAGAATAAGTTGACATGTAGTTGCAAAGTTACTTATAATCAGTTGAATGTCTATTGTGGAGCATCACAATAAAGAGTTAGCAGATATTAAGCAGACAGTTTACTAATACTCTAATGAGAGTTAGTTGACATGTAGTTGCAAAGTTACGTACAGTCAACAGCACGTTCAAAAGGGACCATCAAAATAAAGTGTTACCAATTAATTTCTGTGCAATTTATGAAAAACTGTGCAACTTCTGTGCAAAGATATTGAAAAAAATAATCTAATCAGATTGAGACCAGATGGGATCCATACATTATAGAATTATTATTATTTTTATTTTTTATTGTGCAGTCAACACTACAAGTTAAAAATGGAGAAAATGGAGTGAGACCAAATAATATCAGAATTTTGTAGAACATTTTGCTTTTAATGGGAAGTCACACTTTAACAGGGTTAAGGGACATTATTTTTTTGTCATTAAAATGTTATTTAGTAATCAAATCTGTGTTAAACAGACGTAAGTTCAACCGTTGTATCATTTTAATTGCCAAAAATGCTGGAAAAATGATGTTCTTCCTCAGTGTTTCTGTCTTGTTTTCCAGCACAAATATCTAAACATTCTTAAATCAAGAGGCATTTACTGGAGAAACACAATGACTGAAGATATTAAGTGAGTTTTTGCTTAAAACAAGAACAAATATCTGCTAATAATGGGGTCAGAACAATAAACTTCATTCAAAAGGAAAACAAGATTATTTTTCTGACTCCATTGGCAGATATTTGCTCTTGTTTTAAGCTCAAACACACGATTTTGATCAATTTTTCAGAAAAGACTTCATATCTAGATAAGGTTTAAGACTGAGGAAGAAAACCAGCTTTTGCAAGTTTGTTTAAACTGGTTACATGCTATACTATGTTAATTTTGCAGAATATAATCGTTTATCAACCATATCTAATGTAATGACCCTTGTTCATTGAACAAGGGTCATTACATTAGATATGGTTGATAAACGATATGTAACCAGTTTAAACACAAACTTCAAAATGTATTTGTGCTTCAAAAACTCTGAACAGTGTCTACTAGACACAGAAAGGTGAACCTTTACTGAAGAGCATTTGGCGTCCAGAAAGAGTAAAAACGTCCTTGAAGTGAAAGAACAAACTAATTCCTGATTGAAGCCCAAGAACATGTTCCCACTGTTTGCCTCCTCAGAGATTCGAGGAGTTCCTGACTCCTGTCTGCATGAGAACGGTCAGTGCGAACACTTCTGCGTGGAGGAGGACGGGCAGCGCAACTGTTCCTGTGCCGACGGGTATTTCTTAGGGTCGGATGGCCAGAGCTGCCTGACACACGGTGAGAGTATCACAGACTCACGGATCAAGCCAAGCGCTACACTTGATCTTGTTCCAGCTTCCCTTTCACGCCGAGTGATTCAATATAGCCTTGCAAACACTGTACAGACATGTGTAAAGGGATAGTTCACCCAAAAATGAAAATTACCCCATGATTTACTCGCCCTCAAGTCATCCTAGGTGTATATGACAATCTTCTTTCAGACGAACACAATCAGAGTTATATTAATAAATATTCTAAGCTTTATGATGAATAGATGCACTTTTATGACGAATAGATGCACTTTTATGATGGACAGATGCATTTTTTTTTGATGGACAGATGCACTTTTATGACGGATAGATGCACTTTTTTGATGGACAGATGCACTTTTATGATGGACAGATGCACTTTTATGATGGACAGATGCACTTTTATCATGGATAGATGCACTTTTATGATGGATAGATGCACTTTTATGATGGATAGGCACTTTTATCATGGATAGATGCACTTTTATGATGGATAGATGCACTTTTATGATGGATAGGCACTTTTATCATGGATAGATGCACTTTTATGACGAATAGATGCACTTTTATGATGGACAGATGCATTTTTTTTTGATGGACAGATGCACTTTTATGACGGATAGATGCACTTTTATGATGGACAGATGCACTTTTATGATGAATAGATGCACTTTTATGATGAATAGATGCACTTTTATGATGATAGATGCTTTTTTTATGATGATAGATGCACTTTTATGATGATAGATGCACTTTTATGATGAATAGATGCACTTTTATGATGGACAGATGCACTTTTATGATGGACAGATGCACTTATGATGGACAGATGCACTTTTATGACGGATAGATGCACTTTTATGATGAATAGATGCACTTTTATGATGGACAGATGCACTTATGATGGACAGATGCACTTTTATGATGGACAGATGCACTTTTATGATGAATAGATGCACTTTTATGATGATAGATGCACTTTTATGATGGACAGATGCACTTACGATGGACAGATGCACTTTTATGATGGACAGATGCACTTTTATGATGAATAGATGCACTTTTATGATGAATAGATGCACTTTTATGATGGACAGATGCACTTATGATGGACAGATGCACTTTTATGATGATAGATGCACTTTTATGATGAATAGATGCACTTTTATGATGGACAGATGCACTTATGATGGACAGATGCACTTTTATGATGATAGATGCACTTTTATGATGAATAGATGCACTTTTATGATGGACAGATGCACTTATGATGGACAGATGCACTTTTATGATGATAGATGCACTTTTATGATGAATAGATGCACTTTTATGATGGACAGATGCACTTTTATGATGGACAGATGCACTTTTATGATGATAGATGCACTTTTATGATGATAGATGCACTTTTATGATGGACAGATGCACTTTTATGATGGATAGATGCACTTTTATGATGAATAGATGCACTTTTATGATGATAGATGCACTTTTATGATGGACAGATGCACTTTTATGATGAATAGATGCACTTTTATGATGGACAGATGCACTTATGATGGACAGATGCACTTTTATGATGATAGATGCACTTTTATGATGATAGATGCACTTTTATGATGATAGATGCACTTTTATGATGGATAGATGCACTTTTATGATGGACAGATGCACTTTTATGATGGATAGATGCACTTTTATGAACTTCAAACAGAAACTGCCATTATAAAGCTTGGAAGTGCCGGGACATTTATTAATATAACTCTGAAAGAAGAATGTCATATACACCTAGGATGACATGAGGGTGGGTAATTTTCATTTTTGGGTGAACTATCCCTTTAATTACACAGAAAACTGTCTAATTCATTTAGAATTAAACCATTATAACTGTCCGTGTGTTACAGAGGCTTTTCCGTGTGGGAAGGTTCCACTTCTTTGGGGGGGAGGTTCTGCTACGAACCTTCAGGATCTGAGGTCTCGAATCGTTGGTGGAGCCGAATGTCCTAAAGGTCACTGTCCGTGGCAGGTAGCAGAGGTCACGTCACAGAACACACATGTCGATGTGTCATTACTGTCAAACACCTGTGTGTGTGTGTGTGTGTGGACAGGTGCTGCTGAAGTACGGCGAGAAGGGCTTCTGTGGAGGTGTGATCTATAAACCCACCTGGATCCTCACAGCCGCCCACTGTTTAGAGAAACTAAAAGTCAAATTTCTCAAGATAGTCGCAGGTACAGTCGCTCTCAGAGCAGAATTATTACACACGCTCTTCTGATTGGCTGTGATTTTAGATTGATTTGGTTGCGATTGCAGTGCACCTCCCGAGAGACTCCGCCCACACGCTTTTCTGATTGGCTGTGATTTTAGATTGATTTGGTTGCGATTGCAGTGCACCTCCCGAGAGACTCCGCCCACACGCTTTTCTGATTGGCTGTGATTTTAGATTGATTTGGTTGCGATTGCAGTGCACCTCCCGAGAGACTCCGCCCACACGCTCTTCTGATTGGCTGTGATTTTAGATTGATTTGGTTGCGATTGCAGTGCACCTCCCGAGAGACTCCGCCCACACGCTTTTCTGATTGGCTGTGATTTTTTTTATTGATTTTGTCGCGTCTGATTAGGTAAACAGTCAGGACAAAAACAGTCAAAATATTGCAGCCTAACAAACCCGTAGCTGAAAATTATGTCATTCATATTAATTAAACAACAATTTTATCAAGAAGAGAAAATCGCAACAATTTACTCTCATAATTACTTATAATACAAGTAATTGTTAAAGGGTTAGTTCACCCAAAAATGAAAATTCTGTCATTAGTTCTCATGTCATTCCAAAACCCACAAGCCTTTCGTTCAACACAAATGAAGATGTTTTTATTACAATCTGAGGGATTTCTGTCCCTCCATTAAAAGTCTATTCACCCAAAACTCTGAAGATCTATGAATATCTTCCTTAGTGTTTCAAAGATGAACGAATGAAAGTCAACATGAGAGTGAGTAACTGATGACAGAACTATTTTAATAACTGAAAAGAGCCTGAGAAAGTTTTAATGTGTTTGTTAAAGGGGTGGTTGATTATGATTTCACTTTTCTAACTTTAGTTAGTGTGTAATGTTGCTGTTTGAGCATAAACAACATCTGCAAAGTTACGACGCTCAAAGTTCAGAGCAAAGGGAGATATTTTCTTTTACAGAAATCACTTTATAAGGACTACAACAAACGGCTGGTAGAGACTGCATTTAAAGGTGACATATTGCCTCATTTCACAAGATGTAATATAAAATCTATGATGTCCCCAGAATGTGTCTGTGAAATTTCATTACAAATTCCCCCCAGATAATTTATTATAGCTTGTCAAATGTGCCCCTTTTTGGGTGTGAGCAAAAACGCACCGTCTTGTGTGTGTCCCTTTAAATGCAAATGAGCTTTAGCTCCGCCTCCGTCCAGAAGAGGGCGGAGTCTTTACACAAGCTTCAGATTCTCCAGCAATAACAGAACAGACCAATCTCCCTCATCCAGAATCCCAGAATCACCAGTAGCGAGTGCAGCCTTACGGAGAGACTCAGGAAGAGTTTCACTTTTAGACGTTTCTGAATGTTAGTGGAGACATTTACTGTATGTAGACACACACACACAAGCTCTTGAAGCTCCGCCCCCTGTGCCGGGAGCAGCAGCTTATTTGCATTTAAAGGGACAAAAAGTGTCCCTTTAAATGCACCCTCACTCTCAAAAAGTGACAATTTTAACACTGTGAGCTAAAACTTCATATTCACACTCACCAGAGACTTATTTTACATCTTGTGAAAAGGGCATTATAGGATCCCTTTAAGATTGTTAATGACTAATTATTAGGGGTGTAACGATTCATCAACTACATCAATGTATCGATTTATATTCCTATGATCCAACTACATCAATCTGTGCTCGGCAAGTTGGCCTTCCGGACGACATATATCGATCTAACATCGTTTTAAAAGGTAATGAATCGATTGTATCGATACTAGGAAAAACGCATTGGATTTAAGCACGTCAGACTTTATATGGATGTTTTTCTTAGCACTTTTAATAATAAAGGCGTTAAACGTTACTCGATTCAGTCTGCCTATCTGTGACGTCGTCGCCATGCGTGACACGCCAGCAGCAGCGCAAAGACAACAAGCAGCGCAAAGTCTCTCACCTCAGAAAAACGAAATTTCATGTCCTCTCAGCCGCTACACTGTAGTAGCGCGCACTCTTTAATTGCACGCGCAAATGCGCCGGCGCGCTGTATCACTTCACTAAAGCGCAAAAGAAATACGAGCATGCAACGTCGTAAATTAGTAAGTTAAGAAATAAAAGTAAAATACCAATAAATTACGTTATTGGTACGTCATGTGTGTTGCTATTTATCAGGAGCAGTTTCCATGTTTCTTTACCAGTTCTTCTAAGTATTGTGTATCACCATGGTAGCCTAATTGTTGTTGTTTCCATAACAAAATGCCACTTACTGGTTATTTTGTATATTTTTATATGACTGTGGTGGCTCATACCAAGATTGTATTAACAAAAACTAGTTTGGGACTGCTATTTAATAGCTTAACCTCGCAGTGCCTACTGTTTATCAGTATTTGTCATATTCTTACAAAAAAAATTTGTATGTTAAGTAAAGGGGGACAGAACTTCAACTTCAAGAAAAACAAATGTATTATAATAGGCCTATATAATTCCTAAAAAGGTGGGTCGCGGCTTGATGACCATGGGGAAATGTGGGTCCCGTGGCCAAACTATTCAAAACATCATTCAATGTTGTGATAATCGTAATTAATAATCACAATTACAATTTCAAGGGAATAATCGACAATTATGATTTTTGTCATAATCGTGCAGTCCCACTTTATTCAAATAAAATGTGAATGCATTTGACATTAATTGTTGTTTACTTGTTTGTTTATATCCATAATTAATTGATGCCTGATTCCCTTACAAGAATTTTTGGCTAAAAAGTCACTGAATCGTTTATCATATCATTGAATCGTTCTAAATGAACCAATATCGTCCTTGAATCATACCGACAACCACGAATAGCGATATGAATCGAATCGTTGTTAAAACGAATCGTTACACCCCTACTAATTATTGTTGTTCTGTCGCCCTGTGACTCAGGTGAGCACGACATCGAGGTGGACGAAGGCACAGAACAGGTGATCCAGGTGGAGGAGATGCTAATGCACCCCGGCTACGTGCCGGAGACCGCAGACAGTGACATCGCCCTGCTGCGTCTGAGCAGACCCGTCGTCTACGGCGCGTACGCCGTGCCCGTGTGCCTGCCGGTGCGCGACATGGCGGAGCGTGTGCTGTGGGCCGTTAGCAAGCACACGGTGAGCGGGTGGGGCAAACGCAGCGAGGGCGGACCCACCTCACGTTTACTGCGCCGACTCCAGGTGCCGCGCATTCGCACGCAGGAGTGTGTGAAGAACAGCGAAGTCTCGCTCACTGATAACATGTTCTGCGCCGGTTACATCGAGGGAAAGCAGGACTCGTGTAAAGGCGACAGTGGCGGCCCGCTAGTGACCCGCTACAGAAACACCACGTTCCTGCTGGGAATCGTGAGCTGGGGGAAAGGCTGCGCTCGTCCGGGATCCTACGGCATCTACACGCGCGTCTCCAACTACCTGCAGTGGATCCACGAACATACGGCGAATTCTACTCAAGTGAAGCGTTAAAGGGATTGTTCAGCCAAAAATTTAGATTAGCTCATGATTTACTCGCCCTCAAGCCATCCTAGGTGTATATGACATTCTTCTTTCAGACGAATACAATCAGAGTTATATTAAAAAATGTCCTGGCTCCTCCAAGCTTTATAACGGCAGTAAATGGCTGGAGAAAATTTGAAGACCATAAAAGTGCATCAATTCATCATAAAAGTGGTAGAGATAAAAGTAGTCCGGGATCCTACGGCATCTACACACGCGTCTCCAACTACCTGCAGTGGATCCACGAACATACGGCGAATTCTACTCAAGTGAAGCGTTAAAGCTTCTGAATTTGAGCGCTGCTCTATTTATGTCTGATTATGTCTGATTTCTTCATTGTTTGACATTTTAATCTTCTCAATGCTTTGGCCTTCATTACCTCATTCAAAAATAAACAATTCAGTAGAATGAAAATGATCTGTGTTTATTTGGTTTATATGCATGTGTATAAATGCGTGTGTGTGCAAATTTTTCAGTCGTTCCAGTGGGAATCCATACGATTGTGAGTTTCTCTTGAGTATATATTCACCATATACTTTGTATGTTGTTGTTCCAGGGCGACAGTGCAGAATAAAAAAAAAACGTTTATCGAGTATCGCCATCGTGGCTCATTAGGACAAGAAGAACTCTCGTCACAGTGTCACGTCTGGTTAGGACAGGGTGTAATACGTAGTTAAACACTGGCTAATGAGTGGTTTCTCACATTATACGGTTAGTACTGTTTCAAAATACTCTGTGTGAGCATAAAGTTCCTCTACTGTGTCGTATAGCCTATAGGAGTGAAACTCTTCTGGAACAAGAACAAATGTGGGCGGGGCTTGATTGTGTCCGTGGGGAATTGTTTGGATGGTTGTGGTTTGCTATTGGCTGATCTCATTTGAGTGACAGGTTATAGCCCCGCCCTCGTCATCAGAGAAGAGATGCTGCAAGAGGAACTTACTCTGATTCAAGATTACCAGACATGAATTTAACACGATAATAATAATGTGCACCGATAAATCATTTAGAATTAAGCTGCAGAATTATAAAAGTTATGCATTTTGATTACATGGTGACTTTAAAATCATAGCCTGGTCCTATAATGGGATTGATTACTTAACTCATTATCAGTGTGTCTGAGTGAAGCTCACACAGTCAGAAGCCCTTTGCTCCCGGTCGATCGGCTAATTTCAGTCTCTCCATCAGGATTCTGAGGCAACATTGTGTGTGTGTCCGGAGGTGAACATGAACACTTGTGCTGTTGTGTTGCTGTGTGTCCTGATATTTCACGGATCCATCGGTGGTAAGAATTGCGAGCGACACGAACTGAAATAACTCTCTCGTTATAATCAAAGTGAGTCGCGGGTTCCTATCGGGAGTGTTCGTGTCGCTCGTGTATCGATATATAACAACATAGACCGCCTGTTAAATAACTTTAGCGCATCAAACTACTTCTGTTCTACCGGTTTTCCTCGTTGTTTCCAGTGTTTCTTGACAAAGATGGCGCCAGTTCTGTGCTGCAGCGCGTGAGGCGCGCGAACTCTTTCCTTGAGGAGATGAAGCGCGGGAATCTCGAGCGCGAGTGCATCGAAGAAATCTGCGATTACGAGGAGGCGCGCGAGGTGTTCGAGGACGACACGAAGACGGTACTCACTCAGATATTCATGCATGCGCAATATTATTACTCATCTGGTATATTATTTTAATTTAAGTAAGTTTGCGAATTCGTTTTGTTTCTCTTTTGCAGAAACAGTTTTGGATGAGTTACTCCGGTGAGTAATAAATGTGACACCGCTGTCCACAAAAAATAACCATGGCAAACTATAGTTTCCTCAAAAAAATGTAATCAATTATTAGTATAAATAAGTGCTTTTCACTGAGAGAATCTTTCTGACATTGTACTTATTATTAGTACAGTTGTGATCACTGACCCCACAGTATTATATAATCATATAACTGATTTCATTACTGGTCATTACATGGACTGCTGCTCTGACAAAAACAAAACAAAACAAAAAACACACAGTTTTTATTGAAAGGTTCTGTTTGTTCAAAAGGTGTTTGTTTATATGCAAGCTTGTTCCGGCCAAAAATGTAAAATCCAAAAAAATTTAAAACATAATTGTGACTTTTTATCTCACAATTTTGACTTAAAACACGCAGTTCTGACTTTATTTCTCAGAATGTTTATGCATGTTTATATCTTGCAAATCTGACTTTATAACAAGCAACTGCGTGATATAAAATCAGAATTGTAAGATATAAACTCACAATTGCGAGCTATAAAGTCTAATTCTAAGGGTAAAAAAAGACAGACTTTTTTAGTCAGAATTTATCTCACAAATGACTTTATAACATGCAATTGTGACTTTAAATCATCTAATTCTGACTTTATATCTCCCAAATGTGTGTTATAAAGTCAGAATTGCGAGATATAAACATACAATTCTGAGAAAAAGTCCGAATTGCGAGTTTATTTCTTGCAATTCCAATTTTATAACACGCAATTCTGACTTTAAAACACACAATTCCGACTTTATAACACACAATTCCGACTTTAAAACACGCAATTGTGACTTTATAACACGCAATACTGACTTTAAAACACGCAATTGTGACTTTAAAACATGCAATTCCAACTTTATAACACGCAATTCTGACTTTAAAACACGCAATTGCGACTTTAAAACATGCAATTGTGACTTTATAACACGCAATTGCGACTTTATAACACGCAATTCCGACTTTATAACACGCAATTGCGACTTTATAACACGCAATTCCTACTTTAAAACACGCAATTGTGACTTTATAACACGCAATTCTGACTTTAAAACACGCAATTGCGACTTTAAAACATGCAATTCTGACTTTATAACATGCAATTCCGACTTTAAAACACGCAATTGTGACTTTAGAACACGCAATTCTGACTTTATAACACACAATTCCGACTTTAAAACACGCAATTGTGACTTTAAAACACGCAATTCTGACTTTAAAACACGCAATTCTGACTTTAAAACACGCAATCGCGACTTTAAAACATGCAATTCTGACTTTATAACATGCAATTCTGACTTTATAACACGCAATTGCGACTTTATATCATGCAATTCTGACTTTATAACACGCAATTCTGACTTTATAACACGCAATTGCGACTTTATATCACGCAATTCTGACTTTATAACACGCAATTCTGACTTTAAAACACGCAATTCTGACTTTATAACACGCAATTGCGACTTTATATCATGCAATTCTGACTTTATAACATGCAATTCTGACTTTATAACACGCAATTGCGACTTTATATCACGCAATTCTGACTTTATAACACGCAATTCTGACTTTAAAACACGCAATTGCGACTTTATATCACGCAATTCTGACTTTATAACACGCAATTCTGACTTTAAAACACGCAATTCTGACTTTAAAACACGCAATTCTGACTTTATATCACGCAATTCTGAGAAAAAAGATTGGATTTTTTATTCTGTGGTGGAAACAAGCTTCCATGTTTCAGCTCAGTCCAAGTCTTCAAGATGCATTGAATTCCCACCCAAAATACAGGCGTTTTCATATTCATTACTATAAACCAACCTTTTTTTAACATTTGCTTGATTTATACATGTAATCATCTGTCTAAGCTAAGGAGCCGTGCTTGACCAATCCGTGCAAGAACAACGGCACATGTGTTTATCTGGCGAGCACCTACTACTGCCTGTGTCTGGAGGGGTTCGAGGGGAAATACTGTGAGAAAGGTGCGTGAACGTGAAGAATAACCAGCGGCGTGTTCTTCTGAAAGCTCATAGATGTTTCCCCGGGCAGGGTTTGAGGAGACGCTGAAGTGTCTTCATGTGAACGGAGGCTGTGAGCAGTTCTGCGAGGCTTCGGGACCCACGCGCTCGTGTCGCTGTGCCACGGGATACACACTGGGGGCTGACGGGACGTCTTGTGTTGCTCAAGGTGGGAAGAATATATAAAGACCTATAAACTTCAAATCTCAAAGTACACAAGGCTTATAAAACTTTCAAACTCCAAACTAAACTTATTTAAAGTGCCCCTATAATGCTTTTGACCTCTCATGTAGACAATTCAAATCACCTTTATTTATACAGCGCTTTTTACAACACAGAGTGTTTCAGAGCAGCTTTACAGAGATAACAGGAAAATAATGCAACAAAGTTTGTTTCCAGAAGAAAATAGCGTCACAGTCCAGCTTAAGAAAGTTCAGTGATGCTTCATTTCTGTTGTAAAAAAGTTATTAATTTAGTTCATTTATATATATCGCCGCTCTGGAGAGAACCGTGATGTCATCGTCCAGCTCAGTTCAGTTCTCATATAATGGTGTCAGTGCAGGAGAGCAATAATATTGTTGAATATTAAATTAAATGTCCCCAACTAAGCAAGACATAGTGAATGTAAAAGCTCTGCAAAGATAAATTAAGTTTTTGTCTCCCAAAAGAAATAAGTGATTCTGAACTGAAATGAGTCGTCAGTAATTCAGTCTCACTTCCTGCTGAACCTTTTGTAGCTAATTTGCATAATGCCAGCCTTTGGTCTTGATTGGCTGATCAGCATCTTTTAGCTCCGCCCTCAAACACTGTAGTGTATCTGAGACTGGAAGAGTTTGGTTCGTGTTGTTCGTGTCGAGAAGACGCTGTTTTCTGAGATTGAGACGGTGAAACCCACGCCATCATTACTGTTCGTATCACTGTGATCAAGACCTGAGATTCAGATATGATAATGAGCGTTTGCTTTCTGACCAATCACAACAGAGCAGCTCTCAGAGAGGCGGGGCTTAGAGAGACTAGAATCCTTGATTCAGCGTTTCAGACACTGAGAGAAAAGAGCTGACGCTGCAGTGGAGATTATGACAGAATTAAAGTGTTTTGATCTTGGATGCATGTGAACCTGTTGTAGGAGACGCCAAAACAACATTAGGAACCTTATAAATAATAGTGGCACTTTCAGGCACTTTTCAACATTCAATGTTTCTCTTGCCAAACCTTCTCTATTTAAACTGTGATTTGTTTTAGTTAAATATCCATGTGGAAAGATTCCGCTTCAGACGACAAACACAGATCATCCTCAAAAACAGCTTGCGGGGGGAATCCACTGTCCCAGAGGTCACTGTCCCTGGCAGGTAACAGTAAATGTGCTCGTCACCGTGTTACGAGAAGAAGTGATCAGATGATGAGTGTGTTCTGTGTCTCCAGGCGCTGATAGATTATGACGGAGAGAGTGTGTGTGGAGGAGCTCTTCTGGACGACGGCTGGGTCGTAACCGCGGCTCACTGCGTTCATCAGAAGGACCTGAAGCGTCTGAAGGTTATCACAGGTGTCTGAAGTGTTCGCAACCTCACCACTAGATGCCACTAAAATTTACACACTGCACCTTTAAATAATAGAATTGAAGAGATGTACGTCTATCCCTCACAGCCTCGCTTTCATTCCCGTTAAAGATCAAAGATGGCGCTGCTGTGAATAACGTCCATAGTGTCATTATTCAGCTGCGTTCCAGTTTTGTCTACAGCAGTTGTTTGTCCTCAGGTGATCATGACCTGGATGTGATGGACGGCCCAGAGGAGGCGTATGATGTTTCTGCTGTGGTTATCCACGAGAGTTACGACCCCGTCTCACTGGATAGTGACCTGGCCCTCCTGAAGCTTCATGAAGAACTCAAGCGCTCAGCGTACGCCGTGCCCGTATGCTTGCCCACGGAACAGCTAGCACAGGACGAGCTCGTAGCCGTACGCTTCCACACGCTCAGCGGATGGAGCAAGCGAACCGTCGGGCACAACATCCACTCGTCGCGAGGCCTGAGCGCCCCGTCGTCTGGCGCTCTACAGCGGCTCAGCGTCCCGCTAGTGCCCACAGATCAGTGTGTGTCGAGCAGCCACGTCAACATCACTGCTAACATGTTCTGCGCGGGCTACGTTGTGGGCGAACACGAGTCCTGCCGAGGACATGACGGAAGCCCGCTAGTCACGCGCTACGAGGGAACCTCATTCCTCACGGGCGTCGTGTCGTGGGGTAAAGGCTGCCATCGGCCGGGGTACTACGGGATTTACACCAAAGTGGCTAACTTCTTAAAATGGATTGAAATGGTTGTGAAAACTCCCGTTGAGGAGTTGAATAATATCAGTGGATCTCCTGTTGTCTTTACCCGAGGTTAAAGGTTTCACCACTGAAGAAGCACTTCCGGTTCTCCAAAGAACCTTTAGGGATCAGTTCTTGACCTGTAGACTCTCACCTCCCCACAGATCTGAACTTAAATGGTTGTAATTCATGAATGCTTTGGAATACAGACCTAAGGTTGGTCTCTTTTTTAGAAAAGACACTCAGCAGATTATTGCAGAAGGGAAAGCATGTACAAAATAATTTGAACTATTGGTATTTGGACTAACTACTATGGATTGCTAGAGAATCAAACCAAGTTGAGTTCCATATAGTTGATATCATCCGTAACATCCACAGAACCTTTGCATTGCACAAAAGGTTCTTTATAGTGGAAAAAGGTTCTTTAGATTATTTAAATGTTCTTCACACTAAGAAAACAATGGTTATTTTAAGAACTGATCACAGAAAGGTTCTTTAGGGAACCAAGAATGGTTCTTCTGTCGATCCCCTTTTTGGAACCTTTATTTTTAAGATGTTAAATGTTCTTCAAGGAACCATCGATGCCAATAAAGAAACGTTATTTGTAAGAGTGTGAGATGAGCTTTGAAATAAAACAGTGATTGTGAGGCTTGTGTGTGTGTGCTTCTGTCACTCATGCGTGTTCGAGGGACGGTTAGACAGTCATTAACTGGAACTGCATTGATTTTCTAGTGCAGATGTTGCTCTGGTCTAATCATACACCAGACGTGACCCTGTGCGAGGCCAGACCTCATCTCTCCTGTGCATTCTGTGTACATTATATTAGTCTGATAAAACAAAGATAAGGTTTACATATTAACGGCCCAACTTCATCCCTGCGAACTAATTCATGAAACACTGAAAATCAACAGATTTTTTAGATTATCAAACAATTGACTAAGAGGATGTTGTTCACTTGTTTTATCACCAGACAGAACCCTTTAAAATGAATCGCTTGTTGTGTGGATAAAAGCATCTGCTAAATAAATACATGTAGGCTAAGTATGAATCACTAGTCGCTTTTCCATAACCCTTCAAATTGCGCAAATTGAAAATATGGCCAATGGAAAGCACATCAATTTTGCAAAAACTCCCATTTATCGCAATGAATACTGGATACAAGAATACTAGATTCTAAACCACTAAGAAATGGCACAATCAAGATCTTGAAGCAGAAATGAGTGAAAAACACCCAGAAACTCCTCATACGAGCCGCTCTCAGTATAAGAGTCTGTCCTAGCCATTAAAGCTTGTATAACACGCCTACGACTCCTTACATTAATAATAATGGCTAGTGCGGCGGATCAGATATATGTAAACCTACTAACATCCGTTACCATAATTGTTGGAATGACTGATCATGAGAGGAACAAATGTAAGTTTCAGTCGAACAACATCGTTTAATGGAAACGCGTCATTTCACAGTAGTTTTTTATCGACATTTAAAAAATAACGCAAAAGTTTTGCACAAATCTGTAATGGAAATGCAGATACTGACATTATTGAGACATACTGTCTCAGTCATCATGAAAGTGAAGTTGTGCTGGTGTTTTCTCCTCTATTGTGTCGTATATCCAAGTGAAACGCTTCTGGAACAAGAACAAATGTGGGCGGGGCTTGATTGTGTCTGTGGGGAATTGATTGGATGGCTGTGGTTTGCTATTGGCTGATGTCATGTGAGTGACAGGTTGTAGCCCCGCCCTCATCATCAGAGAAGAGAAGAGATGCTGCAAGAGGAACTGATTCTGATTCAAGATTACTAAAACACCCATAAATCATTAGTGCGCTTCTCCAGTCTCATTTGTGTTTGTTTGGAGAACGTGAGGATTCCTACAACTCTCTGGTTCCATGATCTCTAAACTGAAACCTCACACACGTCGAGTGTGTAAACGGCTGAGTTTCTCCTCCCTCTGTTCCTCTCTCTCCCTCCCAGCGCTCAGTTCATTGACCTTCTCTCTGCTTTCTGAACGATCCTCTAACGTGAAAGAGCTAAACGCCGACGACCGACCATGTCTTGGGTCTACTGGAACTTTCTGTGCTTGTTTCTAGTGCACGGCCTGTGCTCGGAAGGTGAGTGTCGCCTCGAATCTGACAAACTGAAGCTTCAGAACGACTGATTTCTCTGTTCCTGTCGTTCTTTAAGACTCAGTCAATGTCAGAGGGGTTTTAACTGTGCTTGGGTTTATTTCACAACACTCCTCTGCTATCAGTCTCTGGAGGAGGGAGGCTTTGCTGTTGAGAATGATGAAGTCATGTGTTTTTCCAGTCTTCCTTCGCCCTCGAGATGCTAGTCAGATCCTGATCCGCCGCCGGCGCGCAAACTCCATGTTCGAGGAGATGAAGAAGGGCAACATGGAGCGCGAGTGCATCGAGGAGCGCTGCAGTTATGAGGAGGCCAGAGAAATCTTTGAGGATGTTAAAAAGACGGTCTGTTTGTTCAGTTCTTCACTGGAATCTTCCAAGAAATCAATTTTCCACTTTTAGGCCCAAAATACGCAAGACACTGATAGACACTGATAGACACTGATAGACACTATTCCCTCAGTGTTCACATCATTGGAGAAAAATATTTATATTAATATCCCAGCTAATAAAAATATGTTCTAGGAACATTTTGATAACATTCACAGTAAACCCTAACGCTCAAAATAATGAATTGGTTTGAGTAGAGCCAACTTAAATTATACAAATTAGTTTCATCAAATGAACTTTTATGAGTATTTAGAACTTTCTTTTTCTTTTGAGTTTACAAAACTGACACATTTTAAGTAAGTTGAATTGTTTTATTGTTTTGAGTTCTATGAACTTGTTAGACAAACTAGACAAACTTAAATTTAAAGTCGAAACTGGGCTGGGATTTATATTTCCCAGCATGCTTTGCCATGACACTTAAAAGGGAGAGTAAATGCTAAAATTAAGTGTTATATAATGCTTTTATATAATGTTATATAATATGTTTGTGCCAGATTAATGTTAAGTACGGAGATTTAGTAGAGTTTAATATTTTGTTACGCTAAACATAATAATGTATGAAAAATGTTTAGAACTGCTGTACATTTATCAAGTGCTATGCTGTGCTGATGCTATCAAAGCATTGTGTCACCAATTAGCAAGGTAGCTTTTTTTAATTAGCTAGTTAAAGCTAGCACATTTTCCACTACTAAAAATATTTAAGTTGAGATTACATGAAAATTAAGTTGTGTATAAATTATCTTACTCAAATGTTTCAAGTTAAAAGCAATTAAAATGTATGATTACCAAATAAAAATCTGCAAGTTCTGCTTACTTAAACATTACATTTCTTAACTTAATTTTTTTTATGTAACTGATTACCTCAAATTATTTGAGTTTTGCCAACTTATTCTGGTTTACAGTGTTCCCATTAAGTTATTAAAGTGTTATTTCTATAAGTTTCACTTTATCATTCTTCAAACATTATGGGAACGTTACTTTTGAATATTCTCTGAACGTTCTGAAACAAGTAGTAACATTTAAAAAAACGTTAGATGAACGTCTAATTAATTTGAGAACGTTATTAAAAATTAAAATGCCAGTATTTTCACTATGATTTCCCCCATAACAGAGTTGAACTATTGACTTCCATGACTAAAGACCGTGATACGCCACTGAGTCTGAATGACATGCCAATGAAACACCAACACGCCACTAAATGCTTCTGGTGTGCATTAAATGAAGGTTGACTTCATCTGACGGATGTGTTGTTGTTGTTCTTCTCTTTTCTCTCTCAGAATGAGTTCTGGCACGTGTATTACGGTGAGTGCCTGTAACGATCCTGCGCTTCAGTTTGGTTTTAATGGTAAAGTAAGTCTTGATCCCAGCGGTTGTGTTTCTACAGATGGAGACGCGTGTTTGTCTCAGCCGTGTTTCCACGGTGGCGAGTGCAAAGATGCGGTTGGGCCGTACACGTGTTTCTGTCAGCAAGGGTTTAAGGGCTACAACTGTGAGATCGGTAAAGAGCCTCACGATGCTCAGTAATCACACAACAGACCCTCAGACCAGCGGCGCTGAACACTGTGTTTCTCCGCAGAGATTCCTGCGCTCTGCGAGAGTCAAAACGGAGGCTGTGAACATTTCTGCAGGGTGAAGGAGAAAACCGCTGTGTGTTCGTGTGCCAGAGGCTACGAGCTGGGCGATAACGGGAAGTCGTGCCACTCCCATGGTAAATGATGTTCTGATGTGAGCGAGACGTTTATCCGCCGATTATCTTCCAGTTTCATCCTTCCCTTGGGTCATTTTGATCCGGAATTGGTTTAAAAATATAATAATTGAGTGTTCATCAGAGGGGTCCAAGACCCCAGGACTTTTGTTGCATTTGAACCACGAATACCCCCAAAAAATTATGGTTTCGAGGAGTTTTGTGGTTGTAAAAAGTAACGAATCCTTCATTCACGAGTCAATTTGACCCCCTTAGGAATGAATGGAATGTGAGGAATGCTTCAGTACACATAGAAACATGCTCAAAATTCTAACTAAAAATGCTAAAACTTTACCATAAAATTATCTTGTAATGTGTATCTGAATGCACACTGAAGAGAAACTGGCTTTAGTCAGAATGAGATATAAAGTCAGAATTGCGTGAAATAAAGTCGCAATTGCGTGTTAAAAAGTCAGAATTGCGAGATATAAAGTCGGAATTGCGTGAAATAAAGTCGCAATTGCGTGTTAAAAAGTCAGAATTGCGAGATATAAAGTCGGAATTGCGTGAAATAAAGTCGCAATTGCGAGATAAAGTCAGAATTGTGTGAAATAAAGTCGCAATTGCGTCTTATAAAGTCAGAATTGCGAGATATAAACATGCAATTCTGAGAAAAAAAGTCAGAATTTCAAGTATATTTCACGCAATTGCGAGTTTATATCTCATAATTCTGACTCTATAACACACAATTGCGACTTTATATCACGCAATTTTAACTTTATAACCTGCAATTGTGACTTCATATCACATAATTCTGAGATAAAAAGTCAGAATTGTGAGATTAAAAAGTCGCAATTACCTTTTTTATTTTTCACTTTGTGGCGGAAACAAGCTTCCAAAGCAAAGACACCCAATGTACGATATTTAGAGCAGAATTAAAAGGTTTATGCATGAAATTATTATTTTGAATTTAAGTTGAAAGAATGTGAGGAATGTGCTTAAATTACTCTTTATTTATTGATTAAATCTAGAAATTTATATTTAAAAAATAAAATAAGCTTTCTGGACGAAAAAAAAGGTATAATTTTTGGGCTTCGGGTCATTTTGACCCACGAGGGAAGGAAGAGGGTTAAATAAACCCTTTGGTTTCAGATCCTTTCAAATGCGGCGTCGTTCATCCCCAGAAGACCAGAAGCATCTTCATGCTAATGCCAAACATCTCCAACTCTGAGAACCAGGAGGACACCGCCGGAAACGCCACAATCCCGCCGGTTAACGAGACGATCATGTTCGGCCTCGACGAGCAGTCCATTGTAAAGGAGGAGTCGGTTTTACCCAAATCATCTTCAGGAAAGACGAGAATCGTCAACGGTGTGGAATGTCATCCTGGAGAATGTCCGTGGCAGGTACACACACACACACACACACACACACACGGGCTCTTCTTGTGCATGATATTTAATTGAGGTTTTGGAGACATGCCAGTTTTAGCCTGTTATTGCTGACGTGGGACGTTCTCTCAGGCTCTTCTCATTAATGAAGACAACATCGGCTTCTGTGGCGGCACCATCCTGAACCAGCACTTCATTCTGTCGGCCGCTCACTGTATGAACCAGTCGCTCTCCACCAGGGTGGTTTTAGGTACGGCCTTTTATAAACTTCTTAAACTTCAACATTTGTGTCAGAACTGAAATATTTTCATGCACATTTGATGCACAGAATAGCTGAATGATATTCTTCAGATTAACAGCAGTATTGTTTGTTTTTTGCTGTTTTTTCTCCTTTTTTAAAAACTTTTATTACATTAATTCAAATAAATGTTCTTTATTTATATCAACGGTCCCATTTAGAACTTTTACCATCCATGGAATCTTTCTTCACTCTTAAAAATAAAGGTTCCAAAAAGTGGGTTTTCGCAACCATTTCTGGTTCCCCAAAGAACCTTACGTGATCAGTTCTTAAAGCCCCACTGAAGTGTCTTTGTTTGATGCATTGATGTAATTTCCACTGAAACGGGAAGCTAAGGCGGGACATACTGAATGGCTTCTCCCCCTTTTCAAATAGCCAATAGCGTTTAGTTTAGCTCACAGACTGACAGCTCCATGGAAGCGAATCGAGCGCTGATGATACACTGGATTCAACAGTAGAGATGTGAATAAACTCAAGCCATTTCATGCCTAACCAGCGTACAGTTGGAAAACGGGATAAAACTGGAGCGTTTGTAGCCTGGCTAACGTCAGACCTCGTCTCATTGAGACGTGGTCTGGGAACCACATGTTAATTTTCTCGTATTTGAGGCGTGGTTTACGAATGCCCAGAGACGTTTATTGGGCGCTACGAATCAAATGTGCCTGTACGTCGCTCATAGCCAATCGTTTCAATTATACCAGATGACGTATGTAGAGCGACAGAAATTAGACGAGGAAGAAGACGATGGGTCAGAGATTTATGTGTACACGATGGCGTTCAGCGACTATTGCCGTTTGTGCAATAATAATAATAACTTCGCGTCTGCTGCCATGTTGGATCCATAGATATAAACAAACTGCTTCGGTGTGTCACATAGACGTCGTCATCGTCTTGCTGCTCCCCGTTCTGTGATTGGTCTCCTCGCTGAGGCGAAAATCTGGTCCATGGTATCCAGGCTGCCTAGCAGCGTGAATATAATCGCACTGGGGAAACCCAGGCTGGAGCGTTTGAGTAACCGAACACACATCTCTGACCCATATTCCTCTGTGACGCGTCAACGCTCGCTTCGGCCAGGTGGTGTTTATAGCAGAGGAGGCGGAGCTTTAGATTCTAGAGAGCATTTGATTGGACACAAGATGTGATAAGACGCTGAAGTCCGCAGTGATGTCATAAAAATCTGTTCCATTTTAGCGAAAGTGAGAGACTGTAAGTTTTGATTGCTCTTAAATGCAAATTTTGTCATTGTTTTGGAACACACCAGTAAAGTTACTGTTGCTATGTCCGACAAGCCACGCCGCTCTCACACACACGTTCTCACGCAGTGAACAATACACCGTGGAGCAGAGAGGACACTGACAACACACTGACAGACCAGCTTACTTTTGATATCAAACAAAGTCTCAACTTTCAAATTTGGTCATTTTTAAAGAAATATAAACATTAAATACCGTTTTGTGGCTCTTTAATGTGTCTGACAGATCGCCTCAGTTAAAGCTGCTCGTGAACCGATCATCTCTTCCTTCTAGTTCATTTATAGCATCAAATAAATGTGAATGAACATCAGAAGGTATGTTGTTTCAACTGTGGAAAGGTTTTTCAAGTTCAAATCCACCGCCGTTAATCTACTAACTCTCCTGACTGCTTTGTCGGACAAAAATGGCGGATTCGGCGGATTATGATTGGTCAGATCGCCTGTCACAGGGTACACCTATTTACATGTTAGCATTTTGGCAGATGCTTTTATCTAAATTGCATTGCAGTCAAGGCACACATTTGCATTCGATCAGTTCTTTGGGTGTTTCATTAGCGTTTGTGTCTTTCTGTCAGGTGAGTATGACACGCTGGTCAAAGAGGGTCGCGAGGTCATGCACGACGTAGACGAGATTCTGATCCACAAGAACTTCATGCCGGGCACCTACCACAACGACATCGCCCTCATTAAGCTCAGCAAGCCCATCACATTCACCGACTTCATCATCCCCGCATGCCTCCCGGAGCACGACTTCGCGGAGCGCGTGCTAATGGTCCAGGAGAACGGCATGGTTAGCGGCTTCGGTCGCGTGCGCGAGGGCGGGCTTCAGTCCACCGTCCTCCAGAAGCTAACGGTGCCGTACGTCGACCGCGCTACGTGCATCGAGTCCAGCCAGTTCCGGATCACCAACCGCATGTTCTGCGCAGGATACGACCAGGAGGAGAAAGACGCGTGCCAGGGCGATAGCGGCGGCCCGCATGTGACGCGCTACAAGGACACGTGGTTCGTGACGGGCGTGGTGAGCTGGGGCGAGGGATGTGCACGCAAGGGCAAGTACGGCATCTACACGCAGGTTTCCAAGTACATCCTGTGGATCCAGAACGCCATGGCTAAAGTCATGCCAAAGATGGGAGCTTCGGAGAAACCCAAAGCAAAGCGAGAGCTGCTTCGGAAGACGCCTGTACGAAGAGTCTGACGCGAATCTATCCGAGTCGACGTGAATCAACAACGACACGGTCTTAATTCATGTTGATGATTTATCCCAGCTAACAAAAACATATTCTAAGAATGATTTGCTAACGTTCCCATAAAGTTATTAAAACGTTATTTCTGAATGTTCCATGAAAATGTACGGGTTTCTTTTAGCCATGCAAATGTTAAAAGAGTATAAGAGCATTTACTGGAGAAGCAAAATGACTGAAGATATTAAAGGAGTAGTTCACTTTAAAATTAAAATTATCCCATGATTTACTCGCCCTCTAGTCATCCTAGGTGTATATGACATTCTTTTTCCTAAAAAAATAATCGTGGCTCTTCCAAGCTTTATAATGGCAGTGAATTGCAACCAACAGTATGAAGCTCATAAAAGTGCATCTATCCATGATAAAAGTGCATCTATCCATGATAAAAGTGCATCTGTCC
Organism: Vimba vimba; assembly: GCA_022828995.1. Taxonomy (NCBI): domain Eukaryota; kingdom Metazoa; phylum Chordata; class Actinopteri; order Cypriniformes; family Leuciscidae; genus Vimba; species Vimba vimba. Next base: position 50,123,024 of record CM040819.1, on the reverse strand, counting down.
ATCATAAAAGTGCATCTATCCATCATAAAAGTGCATCTATCCATGATAAAAGTGCATCTATCCATCATAAAAGTGCCTATTCATCATAAAAGTGCCTATCCATCATAAAAGTGCCTATCCATCATAAAAGTGCCTATCCATCATAAAAGTGCCTATCCATCATAAAAGTGCCTATCCATCATAAAAGTGCCTATTCATCATAAAAGTGCCTATCCATCATAAAAGTGCATCTATCCATCATAAAAGTGCATCTATCTATGATAAAAGTGCATCTATCTATGATAAAAGTGCCTATCCATCATAAAAGTGCATCTGTCCATCATAAAAGTGCATCTATCCATCATAAAAGTGCATCTATCCATCATAAAGTGCTCCACAGGCTCCGGGGGGTTAATAAAGGCCTTCTGAAGCGAAGCCGTGCGTCTGAAAGAAGAATGCTACACCTAATGATGACTTGAGGGCGAGTAAATCATGGGCTAATTTTCATTTTAAAAAGAACTACTCCTTTAAGGGAACATGTTCCATTTCATGACATTATGGGACTTGCTTTTGAATGTTCTCTGAGTAGTAACATTTAAAAAACGTTCAATGAACGATTGTTTTTGTGCTAACGTTTTGAGAACATTATTAAAGAGCTCATAACTTTGAACAAGCGTTCTGTTAATGTTACGGGAAGAACGTTTCTGAAAACGTTATCGTTAGCTGGGATTCTACAGAAAACCATTTTTGTTTTCATAATCTTGTATGTAACTTACTCCACTTATGAACCTATTCAATCAAATCATCATTGATGAAATAATAACTATAACTATGTAATATTTCTAGTTAAATCTTGTCACATTATGGAGGTAATGCGATTTGTCAATGCTGTTTCATGTTGACTCATTCAAATGAGTTTTAATAAAGACAACACAGTTGATTTTATAAGCTGTCTCTGTCATATTCTTATCGTATTAAGTTTCCTGACAAGAATTAAAGTTCAACAATCTCAACTTGTTTCCTTTTGGCATGACCTTTTGTTTGTTTTGTTTGAGTTTTACCTACTTCCCAAAAGTTGATCACTTTTTTATTTCATCAATTCAAATACATTAGACAAATCAATTGGATAAAGACATTACATTAAATTGAGCTTACTAACATCAGTGTATGTGGAGGCTCTGGACACGCTGACAAACACACAGATGAAGAGTTCAGAGGTCATGTTGACAGACTAGAGTCCAGACACACACCGCTGAGCACACACAAACAATCATCGCAACTTTGCCTTATACACCATATACACATGAAAGACTCGCTCGTTTAACAGAGTTTAATCACAGAGAGCTGAGAGCTTTCTGGATAGTTATTGACTGTATTGACTGTGGGCGGAGCTACAGATGAGCTAATGATCCGTGACTGACAGGTGTCAGGAGCTTCTTCTGATTGATCGTGATGGAATCCCTGATATGTCGTCTGCTGTTCTTCACACTGATCATTCATCATGTGTCGTCGAGGGATCAACGCACGGGTGAGAGAGTCCAGCTAACCTAACAACGTTTTGCTAATGTTCATAATAAGTTATGAAAAAGTATCAAACTCGTCCAGGTTTTAAAAACTTTTTTTTCCTGCTTATGCAAACATTAAGGAAACTTTCCATTTGATAATTTGGCAAACATTATGAGAATTTTACTTTCGAATGTTCTGAAACGAGTAGTAACATTTAAAAAACGTTAAATAAACGTCCAACTAAAACATTTCAGAAAAACGTATAAATAATATTTTTGAGAACATTATTGAAGACCAGATAACTTTGAGCGATTGTTCATTATTAGCGTTCCTGGAATAATGTTTGTTCTGAGAACGTTCCCATGTTACTCTCGATCCTTGTTTTGCTGAATTAAAGAGTTAGATTGGGACATTCACTGGTCGTGTTGTTCCTCAAACCACTGTGATCAGAATGACTTCAGGATGTGAATTTGTCAAAGATGCGTCACTGATTTCTTCACGGCATCCCAGCGAACAGGGAACGTTCTGTCAAGTTCTTGAAGTTACGAACAAACGCTCCTCCAGTAACGTTAACAGAACGTTTGTTCAAAGTTATCTGGTCTTTAATAGTGTTCTGAAAATGTTAGCACATTATTTATCGTTCATGGAACTTTTTTCTGAAACATAAGTTGGGCGTTCATTAACGTTTTTTAAATGTTACTACTAAATGTTACAAAAGTAACTTTGTTCTTAGATCACATCTGGGGTGCGTTTCCCAAAGCCAACTGTGGTCGCAAGTTCCGTCGTTACCAATAGAGTTCAATAGAAATTGCGATCATAGTTGGCCAACGATGCTTTTGGGAAACGCGGCCCTTGTTAGCTGGGATGATGTTTGTGGTCATGACGAGTCGGGTGTGTGTTTCAGTGTTTCGGTCTCACCGGCGGGCGAATTCGCTGCTCCTGCGCTCCAGACGGGCTAATGTGTTTCTGCTGGAGGAGATCCTGCAGGGGAATCTGGAGCGCGAGTGTATCGAGGAGAAGTGCAGTAAAGAAGAGGCCCGGGAATACTTCGAGGACGACCGGAAGACAGTATGACATCTGATGATCACCACACACCAATACCGCGTTTCCAATACCCTTCAAATTGTGCAAATTAAAACTGCGATTTGAAAATACGCCCAATGGAAACACGTACATTTCGGAAAGACTCTCAAATATCGCAAAAAAGTTTTTTTTACACTCGCATTTCGCAAAACTGCAATGGAAACATTTTTTCCGCATTTAAAGGTCACATGGTGTACGTAACATTCAATCGCTCTTTAAAGATGGCGCCGTATGCAGAAGATGAGACAGTTCTTCATTAAACTCATTAAAGACAAGTAAATTACGCGAATACTGGATTCTAAACCACTAAGAAATGCCACAATCAAGATCTTGAAGCAGAAATGAGGGAGAAACACCCAGAAACTCCTCATACAAGCCGCTCTCAGTATAAGAGTCTGTCCTTGCCATTAAAGCTTGTATAACACGCCTACGACTCCTTACATTAATAATAATAGCTAGTGCGGCGGATCAGATATACATGACTAAATGCGTGAGGAAAAAAATACCTTTTGGTCGCATATAGCATCGGTTAATGGAAACGTCGTCATTTCACAATAGTTTTTTAAAAATCTTGGGAAAATCTTGCAAAAGTTTTGTGCAAATCTGCAATGGAACGCGGCTACTTATCAATCGACATGTACGGAGGGCAGTGGTGACTCCAGGACTTTTATTGTTGGGGGTGCTAATAAAATAATAGTGTAGATAACGAACACCTAAACTGCAGGTATCTAAACAACACGTGGTTTCTTTGTTTAGATACAGCACAGCTTATAAAAAATTATTTTTGCTAGGGTTAAACGCATACATAACAATTTGATTTAATTTCCCTTTAAAACTATACAATTGGTCACATTGTAAACTGTGAACAGCACATAGAAGTTAGACTTATTTTATCAATTTAAGGAACACCTTACTATCAGCTATTTGAATCAATAACAGGTTTATTGAAGCGTGCTGACTGACAGCACCACCTGCTGGCCGGAACAGGTAATGAGGGCTTTAAACTGCAGTGAGCCGTTCACACAGAACGCGCTTGTGGTTTTATAACGCGATCAAAATATAAAGAGTTCCTGTGTTTTAAAAGTTAAACATTTTCAAAACGCGGCGCGTGAACCTGAAACAGCAGACGAGGCGAATAGTCTGTTCAACGCGTGATGATTAACGTTACCTCAAAAACAACCTTTTCTTTACTCCCGTCGCCATTAGTGCGAATAAAGTGCAATAATTATATTATTTGAGGTTATATGAAAATATCACAGGCTTTGGGCAATGAAGCGCTACTCACCAGTGGCAGATTACAGGACGGACTGTTGTTTTCTTCTGATGTGAGAGGGGTCTTATTATTCTGGGATGTCTGAAGTTCGCGCTCTTTTGCTTGAGCGCGGGCTAATAGACTCCTTCCATCAAGACACCATCACATAAGAAAAAAATGCTTTTATAAATCGCAATTCATAATTATGACATTAAAATGTCGTAATGATAATTTTCTATGTCATAAATTCCACCTTTCATGTCAAAATTATGACATAATTGTGTTTTTTATTTATTCTTTTTTATAACTAATTTAACTAAATGCTGCTGAAACAATTTCACTCATTACAACTCTTTTTATTTCCCTGTAAAGAATGAGTTCTGGGCCAAATACTATGGTAAGTAACCTTTAGAAAGTTTAATAATACTCGAATTAAATGAAATGACTATTATATGATAGCTGCCTGCCTGGTCCAACATAAAAAGTCACTGTTTGTATTTAAATAGGTACATTTTTACAATACAGAGTGTTTCAAAGCAGCTTTACAGTGATAACAGGAAAATAATGCAACAAAGTTTGTTTCTAGAAGAAAATAGTGTCATAGTCCAGCTTAAGTAAGTTCAGTGATGGTTTATTTCTGCTGTAAAAAAGTTATTTATTTAGTTCATTTATATATAAAGCCACTCTGGAGAAAACTGCAATAATCATCCAGTCATAGACTCTTAACTTTAACCAAACAGTGACTTGGTGTACTTGGAGCAGTGTAGTTTTAACCTGTTTTTACACTATTTATCATTGTTCAATTCTTTACTTTTACATGTAGCCTACACAGTATTGTATTGTTCTCTTCCACTCATATTTTCCTGCCGTTCTTTCCGTTCTCAGACGGGGATCAGTGCAGCTCGCGTCCGTGTAAACACAGCGGCGTGTGTAAGGACGGGATCGGCGGCTACACCTGCACCTGCCCCGACATGTACATCGGCACCGACTGTCAAACCGGTGAACGAGATCATTTACATGAGGGGCTTTTCGCACCGGAGGAAACTTTTCATGGTTCCTAAAACTATTGGCGGAAGTTCCCGGTTTTTGGCATGTTCGCACCGCAGGAACTAGGAACGATTTTAGTTTTAAGAAATCCTTTTGGAGGAACTAATTTACTCCAACTTCAGAGTCGGTCTAAACCAGCGCTACAGGAACTATCCGTGACATTAGTGTTCGCTGATTGGCCGAACGCACACAAAACACCAATGCCCGCCATTTTTAAAAAGGCTGTGTACACACACAGATTATAGCCTATATACACTCACCTAAAGGATTATTAGGAACACCTGTTCAATTTCTCATTAATGCAATTATCTAATCAACCAATCACATGGCAGTTGCTTCAATGCATTTAGGGGTGTGGTCCTGGTCAAGACAATCTCCTGAAGTCCAAACTGAATGTCAGAATGGGAAAGAAAGGTGATTTAAGAAATTTTGAGCGTGGCATGGTTGTTGGTGCCAGACGGGCCGGTCTGAGTATTTCACAATCTGCTCAGTTACTGGGATTTTCACGCACAACCATTTCTAGGGTTTACAAAGAATGGTGTGAAAAGGGAAAGACATCCAGTATGCGGCAGTCCTGTGGGCGAAAATGCCTTGTTGATGCTAGAGGTCAGAGGAGAATGGGCCGACTGATTCAAGCTGATAGAAGAGCAACTTTGACTGAAATAACCACTCGTTACAACCGAGGTATGCAGCAAAGCATTTGTGAAGCCACAACACGCACAACCTTGAGGCGGATGGGCTACAACAGCAGAAGACCCCACCGGGTACCACTCATCTCCACTACAAATAGGAAAAAGAGGCTACAATTTGCACAAGCTCACCAAAATTGGACAGTTGAAGACTGGAAAAATGTTGCCTGGTCTGATGAGTCTCGATTTCTGTTGAGACATTCAGATGGTAGAGTCAGAATTTGGCGTAAACAGAATGAGAACATGGATCCATCATGCCTTGTTACCACTGTGCAGGCTGGTGGTGGTGGTGTAATGGTGTGGGGGATGTTTTCTTGGCACACTTTAGGCCCCTTAGTGCCAATTGGGCATCGTTTAAATGCCACGGCCTACCTGAGCATTGTTTCTGACCATGTCCATCCCTTTATGACCACCATGTACCCATCCTCTGATGGCTACTTCCAGCAGGATAACAAAGCTTGAATCATTTCAAATTGGTTTCTTGAACATGAGAATGAGTTCACTGTACTAAAATGGCCCCCACAGTCACCAGATCTCAACCCAATAGAGCATCTTTGGGATGTGGTGGAACGGGAGCTTCGTGCCCTGGATGTGCATCCCACAAATCTCCATCAACTGCAAGATGCTATCCTATCAATATGGGCCAACATTTCTAAAGAATGCTTTCAGCACCTTGTTGAATCAATGCCACGTAGAATTAAGGCAGTTATGAAGGCGAAACACAGTATTAGTATGGTGTTCCTAATAATCCTTTAGGTGAGTGTATTTACTCCACAAACTAACTCTACGAACATGTAAAACAGTGATAGATGAACCTCTCAATCTTTACGCTGAGGAGAAAACCCAACACGACTTTGAGGGATCAAGAGAAACATGATTATGTATTTCTGCTCAGCAACACTGGACATCAACACACATACGCTAATAACTCTTCATCACTGTCTGTGTATAACAGTTCTATATAATGATGCATTAGACAGGACTGTCAGACAGATCGTACACTAATGAACAGGAGGATGTGAGCACTGTAAGCTCTGGCGTTCTCAGCGCCGTCAAAATAAGTCTCAACAACAAGCATCTCACATTACTTCAGAGTTCCTGCTAGCGGTGCGAACGCAACCAGGAAAACGTTCCTGTGGGAACCATTAGTTCTCGGGGAATTCCTAGAACTAAGTTCCTAGAACTACCCGGTGCGAAAGCCCCTAAAGTGATGCTAGTGAACATGTGATGGACACATTCAGTGTGTGTGAGATGCTTCATGATGATGTTTTGCAGATAAGTCCCAGTGTCCGTCTGCCGGGGCGTTAGCATGCGAGCACTTCTGCAAACCAACGGCTGACGCGTATCGATGCTTCTGCGCACGCGGATTCACTCTTCACAGCAACGGCAGGAGCTGCTCGCCAAACGGTAACGCTGTCTTCTCATTGGCTGTGTTGCTGTGGCTCATTTGCATAGTGTGGAACATGTGACACTGACATCCTCCATGTTCTCAGTTCAGAACCCGTGTGGAACGACGAAGACGTCCAGCTTCTGTCCTGATGGAAGATGCCCGTGGGAGGTGAGAATCGACCGTGTTACCCAGCATCCCTAGCGCAGGACACCATACTCAGCCAATCAGAAGAGCACTTGATGATGATGATGATGATGTGTGCAGGTGCGGTTCATGAACGGCAGCGGTGATGTCATCTGTCACGGTGTGGTTGTGGGCCGTAAGTCAGTGCTGACGTCAGCCGTGTGTATGTCAGCGCTGCCAGAGCGCAACGTCTCTCTCGGTGAGCACTAACCAACCGTTCCATAAAAACATAAGAATTGTGACTTTAAAGGTGACATATTACGCCCCTTTTCACAAGATGTAATGTAAATCTATGGTGTCCCCAGATGTGTCTGTGAAATTTCAGTGTGTGCCTTTAAATGCAAATGAGCTGCTGCTCCGCCTCTGTTCAGAAGAGGGCGGAGTCTTTACACAATCTTCAGATTCTCAATAACAAAACAGGCCAATCTCACTCATCCAGAATCCCAGAATAACCAGTAGCGAGTGCAATTCATAGATCCGTAATAGATGATTGGGTACTTTAATGGTCTAGTGGCAGAACTTTTGCCAAGCGTGTCAGAGGTTCTGAGTTCTAATCCGCACTCGTATAGTTTTTTTTCTTTTTCTCATCAAAACCGAATATGTTCATCAGTGGTTGTATATCAGGCAGGGACACGTTTGTGAGATTTCACCGGAACAAATAGAAAGTCTCCACAACGGCGTTAAGCGATAGATTGAAGCGCGCGTCCAAGTGAAGACTCGAACCACAACACTGGATCCGCGCCACTGATCGCAGCGGCAAGCACATGATCACTTGATTTAAAAAACAACACATTTCAGCGCTAGATCGCCTCTTATTTAACAAACGAACGAAATGAATGCTCTGCTAGTTAACTGGAGATGTTTTATTTATTTGTATTGGTACATCCGTGCCGCGAGATGTTTCAACAAGTGGTGGGGACATGTCCCACCTGTAAATTACGCCTATGGTAGATGCACCGGGGTCCTGACTATAGCACTTAAACACGGGAAAAGTCAGATTTTCATGATATGTCCGCTCTTGTCTTCCAGCGGTCTGTGACTCGAGCTCAGCGCTGGTTGTCTCTAAAGGTTTTAAAAATGGATATTTTTCTTACACATATTTTTCTTATCATGGACAGATGCACTTTAATCATGGATAGATGCACTTTTATCATGGATAGATGCACTTTATCATGGATAGATGCACTTTATCATGGATAGATGCACTTTTATCATGGATAGATGCACTTTATCATGGATAGATGCACTTTATCATGGATAGATGCACTTTTATTATGACAGATGCACTTTTATGATGGATAGATGCACTTTTATGATGGATAGATGCACTTTAATCATGGATAGATGCACTTTTATGATGGATAGATGCACTTTATCATGGATAGATGCACTTTATCATGGATAGATGCACTTTTATTATGATAGATGCACTTTTATGATGGATAGATGCACTTTTATCATGGATAGATGCACTTTATCATGGATAGATGCACTTTATCATGGATAGATGCACTTTTATCATGGATAGATGCACTTTATCATGGATAGATGCACTTTTATTAAGTTGGCTTGAGAGAGCCAACTTTCTGATATTGTACTTAAACTTATTATTAAGTTGGCTTGAGAGAGCCAACTTACTGAAATCCTATTTAAACTTATTATTATTATTATTATTAAGTTGGCTTGAGAGAGCCAACTTACTGAAATCCTATTTAAACTTATTATTATTATTATTATTATTATTATTATTCTTCTTACTAAAATTTTATACTCTAACTCCTCCTAGAGCTTTAACTCTACATACTCCAAACTCGGCTCAGACACTCAAACTGATCTGACCAGGTGTGCTCTATCTTTTCAGACTGATCGGACTTACGGTTTTCCTAAAAATGACGATCAAAACTCGGAAAAACTCCCATTGACTTGCATTGGGGAGTTCTAAAAAATTCAAATTTAGATTCAAACTCACCAACCGACGAAAATTCAAATCAAAATACCTTGAAGACTAAACCAAACTGCCGTTCTATATACTATATTAGCCAATGAGACTCATTTAAACTAATGAACTCTAAACTCATACACTTATAAACTAATTGACTTATAAACTCATGAATTCATAGACTTATGAACTCTTAAACTCATAAATTAATAAACTCTGAACTCTTAAACTCATTTAAACTTATAAACTCTAAACTCATTAAAACTTAAACTCATTTAAAACTTATAAACTCTAAACTCAAAAACTCTTACACTTTTATAAACTCATCAATTTATACACTTATAAACTCTAAACTCATAAACTCTGACTGTGTGTGTGTGTGTGTGTGTGTGTGTGTGTGTGTGAACACACACACACACACACACACACACTCTAAACTCATTTAAACTTAAACTCTAAACTCATTTAAACTTATAAACTCAAAACTCAAAAACTCGTAAACTACTTTAAACTTCAAACCACTTTAAACTTCTTAAGTTTAAAGCTTCCAGCTCCCAAGCAACTCCATAGCAACCAAACTTGAGTACCCTAGCAACCGTTTTGCAAGACCTATATCTCTGTATCAGAACATCGTATAGAGATGAGGTTTGGCTCTTTTGACTCATGCTAGCAAACAGCACTTCCAACATGCTACACATGCTAGCAGTGAATAGCTACATGCTAATAGCAATTAGCTAAGTGTTAAATCGTGCCAAGATCATGCTAAGAACTATAAAAACTCCATAGTAACCATCTGTGACAACTACCAACCACCTAGTAAAACCATAGCAACCACCCATAACACCCTAGCAACCACCTAGCAACACCCTAGCAACCACCCAGAATACCCTAGCAACACCATAGCAACCACCAAAACACCCTAGCAACAACCTAGCAACATCATAGCAACCACCCAGAACACCCTAGCAACCGCCTAGCAACCACCAAAACACCCTAGCAACATCCTAGCAACCACCTAGAATACCCTAGCAACACCTTAGCAACCACCCAGAATACCCTAGCAACCACCAAAACACCCTAGCAACCGTCTAGCAACATCATAGCAACCACCCAGAACACCCTAGCAACCGCCTAGCAACACCATAGCAACCATCAAAACACCCTAGCAATGCCTAGCAACATCATAGCAACCACCCAGAACACCCTAGCAACCACCTAGCAACACCATAGCAACCATCAAAACACCCTAGCAACCGCCTAGCAACATCATAGCAACCACCCAGAACACCCTAGCAACCGTCTAGCAACAGCATAGCAACCACCCAGAACACCCTAGCAACCGCCTAGCAACCACCCAGAACACCCTAGCAACACCATAGCAACCACCCAGAACACCCTAGCAACCGTCTAGCAACAGCATAGCAACCACCCAGAACACCCTAGTAACTGCCTAGCAACCACCCAAAATACCTTAGCAACCGTCTAGCAACACCCTAGCAACCAACCAGAATACCCTAGCAACCGCCTAGCAACACCCTAGCAACCACCCAGAACACCCTAGCAACCGCCTAGCAACCGCCCAGAATACCCTAGCAACCGCCTAGCAACACCCTAGCAACCACCCAGAACACAATAGCAACACCATAGCAACCACTAAAACACCCTAGCAACACCATAGCAACCACTAAAACACCCAGAACACCCTAGTAACCGCCTAGCAACCACCCAAAATACCTAAGCAACCGCCTAGCAACACCCTAGCAACCAACCAGAATACCCTAGCAACCACCTAGCAACACCATAGCAACCACCCAGAACACCCTAGCAACCGCCTAGCAACCACCCAGAATACCCTAGGAACCGCCTAGCAACCGCCCAGAACACCTTAGCAACCCACTAGAAAACCCCGAACAACTTTTTAACTTTAAAATACTTTCAACTTTAAACTAATTTAAACATTAAACTAATTTAAACATTAAACTAATTTAAACATTAAACTAATTTAAACTTTAAACTAATTTAAACTTTAGACTATTTTAAACTTCTAACTAATTTAAACTTCAAACTACTTTAAACTCCAAACTACTTTAAACTTCTTCAAACTTTCTGGTCCAGCTTTCTCAAGCCAACTTAAAGTTTGTCTCGACGAACTTTTTAATCTAGTTATTATTATTATTCTTCTTACTAAAATTTTATACTCTAACTCCTCCTAGAGCTTTAACTCTACATACTCCAAACTCGGCTCAGACACTCAAACTGATCTGACCAGGTGTGCTCTATCTTTTCAGACTGATCGGACTTACGGTTTTCCTAAAAATGACGATCAAAACTCGGAAAAACTCCCATTGACTTGCATTGGGGAGTTCTAAAAAATTCAAATTTAGATTCAAACTCACCAACCGACGAAAATTCAAATCAAAATACCTTGAAGACTAAACCAAACTGCCGTTCTATATACTATATTAGCCAATGAGACTCATTTAAACTAATGAACTCTAAACTCATACACTTATAAACTAATTGACTTATAAACTCATGAATTCATAGACTTATGAACTCTTAAACTCATAAATTAATAAACTCTGAACTCTTAAACTCATTTAAACTTATAAACTCTAAACTCATTAAAACTTAAACTCATTTAAAACTTATAAACTCTAAACTCAAAAACTCTTACACTTTTATAAACTCATCAATTTATACACTTATAAACTCTAAACTCATAAACTCTGACTGTGTGTGTGTGTGTGTGTGTGTGTGTGTGTGTGTGAACACACACACACACACACACACACACTCTAAACTCATTTAAACTTAAACTCTAAACTCATTTAAACTTATAAACTCAAAACTCAAAAACTCGTAAACTACTTTAAACTTCAAACCACTTTAAACTTCTTAAGTTTAAAGCTTCCAGCTCCCAAGCAACTCCATAGCAACCAAACTTGAGTACCCTAGCAACCGTTTTGCAAGACCTATATCTCTGTATCAGAACATCGTATAGAGATGAGGTTTGGCTCTTTTGACTCATGCTAGCAAACAGCACTTCCAACATGCTACACATGCTAGCAGTGAATAGCTACATGCTAATAGCAATTAGCTAAGTGTTAAATCGTGCCAAGATCATGCTAAGAACTATAAAAACTCCATAGTAACCATCTGTGACAACTACCAACCACCTAGTAAAACCATAGCAACCACCCATAACACCCTAGCAACCACCTAGCAACACCCTAGCAACCACCCAGAATACCCTAGCAACACCATAGCAACCACCAAAACACCCTAGCAACAACCTAGCAACATCATAGCAACCACCCAGAACACCCTAGCAACCGCCTAGCAACCACCAAAACACCCTAGCAACATCCTAGCAACCACCTAGAATACCCTAGCAACACCTTAGCAACCACCCAGAATACCCTAGCAACCACCAAAACACCCTAGCAACCGTCTAGCAACATCATAGCAACCACCCAGAACACCCTAGCAACCGCCTAGCAACACCATAGCAACCATCAAAACACCCTAGCAATGCCTAGCAACATCATAGCAACCACCCAGAACACCCTAGCAACCACCTAGCAACACCATAGCAACCATCAAAACACCCTAGCAACCGCCTAGCAACATCATAGCAACCACCCAGAACACCCTAGCAACCGTCTAGCAACAGCATAGCAACCACCCAGAACACCCTAGCAACCGCCTAGCAACCACCCAGAACACCCTAGCAACACCATAGCAACCACCCAGAACACCCTAGCAACCGTCTAGCAACAGCATAGCAACCACCCAGAACACCCTAGTAACTGCCTAGCAACCACCCAAAATACCTTAGCAACCGTCTAGCAACACCCTAGCAACCAACCAGAATACCCTAGCAACCGCCTAGCAACACCCTAGCAACCACCCAGAACACCCTAGCAACCGCCTAGCAACCGCCCAGAATACCCTAGCAACCGCCTAGCAACACCCTAGCAACCACCCAGAACACAATAGCAACACCATAGCAACCACTAAAACACCCTAGCAACACCATAGCAACCACTAAAACACCCAGAACACCCTAGTAACCGCCTAGCAACCACCCAAAATACCTAAGCAACCGCCTAGCAACACCCTAGCAACCAACCAGAATACCCTAGCAACCACCTAGCAACACCATAGCAACCACCCAGAACACCCTAGCAACCGCCTAGCAACCACCCAGAATACCCTAGGAACCGCCTAGCAACCGCCCAGAACACCTTAGCAACCCACTAGAAAACCCCGAACAACTTTTTAACTTTAAAATACTTTCAACTTTAAACTAATTTAAACATTAAACTAATTTAAACATTAAACTAATTTAAACATTAAACTAATTTAAACTTTAAACTAATTTAAACTTTAGACTATTTTAAACTTCTAACTAATTTAAACTTCAAACTACTTTAAACTCCAAACTACTTTAAACTTCTTCAAACTTTCTGGTCCAGCTTTCTCAAGCCAACTTAAAGTTTGTCTCGACGAACTTTTTAATCTAGTTATTATTATTATTATTCTTACTAAAAATTTATCACCTATCTCCTCCTAGAGCTTTAACTCTACATACTCCAAACTCGGCTCAGACCTTCAGACTATTCTGACTCGAGTTGCTTTATCTTTTCAGACTGATCGGACTTACGGTTTTCCTAAAAATGCTGATCAAAACTCGGAAAAACTCCCATTGACTTGCATTGGGGAGTTCTAAAAAATTCAAATCCAGATTCAAACTGACCAACTGACGAAAATTTAAATCTAAACACCTTGAAGACTTATTCAAACTGCCGTTCTATATACTAAATAAGCCATTGAGACTCAATTAAACTAATAAACTCATCTATCTATCTACTTTAAACTATTTTAAACTTTAAACTACTTTAAACTTAAAACTAAATTAAACTTCAAACTAATATAAACTTTAAACTACTTTAAACTTCAAACTTAAGCTTTAACTCATTTAAACTTATAAACTGTAAACTCATTTAAACTTATAAACTGTAAACTAATTTAAACTTATAAACTCAAAACTCATTTAAACTTATAAACTAAACTCAAAAACTTGTACACTTATAAACTCTAAACTCATAAACTCTGAGTGTGTGTGTGTGTGTGTGTGAACACACACACACACACTCTAAACTCATTTAAACAAACTAAACTCATTTAAACTTATAAACGCAAAACTCAAAAACTCGTAAACTACTTTAAACTTCAAACCACTTTAAACTTCTTAAGTTTAAAGCTCCCAGCTCCCAAGCAACTCCATAGCAACCAAACTTGAGTACCCTAGCAACCGTTTTACAAGACCTATATCTCTGCATCAGAACATCGTATAGAGATGAGGTTTGGCTCTTTTGACTCATGCTAGCAAACAGCACTTCCAACATGCTACACATGCTAGCAGTGAATAGCTACATGCTAATAGCAATTAGTTAAGTGCTAAATCATGCCAAGATCATGCTAAGAACAAAAACTCCATAGTAACCATCTGTAACAACTACCAACCACCTAGCAACAGCATAGCAACCACCCAGAACACCCTAGCAACCGCCTAGCAACTACCCAAAATACCTTAGCAACCGCCTAGCAACCACCCAGAACACCTTAGCAACCCACTAGAAAACCCCCAACAACTTTTTAACTTTAAACTACTTTAAACTTGAAACTAATTTAAACTTTAAACTAATTTAACCTTCAAACTAATTTAAACTTTAGACTAATTTAAACTTTAGACTAATTTAAGCTTCAAACTAATTTAAACTTTAAACTATTTTAAACTTCTAGCTAATTTAAACTTTAAACTAATTTAAACTTCAAACTACTTTAAACTCCAAACTACTTTAAACTTCTTCAAACTTTCTGGTCCAGCTTTCTCAAGCCAACTTAAAGTTTGTCTCAACAAACTTTTTAATCTAGTTATGATAGATGCACTTTTATGATGGATAGATGCACTTTTATCATGGATAGATGCACTTTATCATGGATAGATGCACTTTTATCATGGATAGATGCACTTTATCATGGATAGATGCACTTTATCATGGATAGATGCACTTTTATCATGGATAGATGCACTTTATCATGGATAGATGCACTTTTATCATGGATAGATGCACTTTATCATGGATAGATGCACTTTTATCATGGATAGATGCACTTTATCATGGATAGATGCACTTTATCATGGATAGATGCACTTTTATTATGATAGATGCACTTTAATCATGGATAGATGCACTTTTATGATGGATAGATGCACTTTAATCATGGATAGATGCACTTTAATCATGGATAGATGCACTTTTATTATGATAGATGCACTTTTATGATGGATAGATGCACTTTTATTATGATAGATGCACTTTTATGATGGATAGATGCACTTTGATGGACTTCAAAAAATATACGGCCATTCAGTCCCATTATAAAGCTTGGAAAAGTCAGGACATTTTTCCGGTTGTATTCATCTGAAAGAAGAATGTCATATACACCTAGGATGACTTCAGGGTGAGTAAATCATGGGCTAATTTTCATTTTTACTGCCCCTTTAAGTGCCTGTGCTCTTGTCTTCCAGCGGTCCGGGACAAGAGCTCAGCGCTGGTTGTCTCCAGCTGGACGCCTCACAAGCGTTACTCGTCCAGTCCGGAGAATGATCTGGCGTTCCTGGAGCTGAAGGAACCACTTCCAGAACACATGTCCATCGTCCCGCTCTGCCTGCCGGAGAAAGACTTCAGCGAGAACATCCTGATGAGGGCGGGCCGAGGGGGCGTGGTCATGGGTGGAGCCAGACACGCTTACCTCTCATTGGACGACTGTCGGGACGCTCTGAACCTCACGTTCTTAATGACCAACAAGATGTTCTGCATGGAGAGACAGGAGTCTGAAAGCAAACGGATGAAGTGTGAGGTGAAGTCCGGGAGTCCCGTGGCGACAGTGGAGGGGAAGACGGCGTTCCTGACGGGACTTTCTCTGTCAGTCGGAGGTTGTGATAAAGGACTCGTGTTCACCAAACTGTCCCGATACTTGCACTGGCTCCGGCCGCTGCTGCACGCATCCGAGAAAGTACAATGATGATGAAGATGATGAAGAAACGACACCAATAACCTGAGCAGTGTTGTGTGCAACTCATTACAAGTAACTTGAGTTACGTAATCAGATTACTTTTTTCGGTAACACTTTATCTTACAGTGTCCTTGTTACATGTTACATGTACTTGCCATAGTAATAACAGTAAATTATGCATAATTACATGCAACAAATCCTAATACTACCTTAAACCCTATAGTAAGTACATGTAGTTGCTTAATATTACTCACTACTTACAATTAAATTACACTGTAACAATCACAATAAAGTGTAACCCTTTTTAAGTAACTAGTAACGCATTACTTTTAAATTTACAGCAACATATCTGAATTAATTTTTCAAATAAGTAACGCAAGTTACTTTTTCACATTTATTGACTGACAGCGCTCTTGTCCCCATGTTGAGAAATCGAAGTGCAGAGGCGTGTGTGTGTGTGAACATGATGGTTACTGTTGTTCTAGACTAAATGTGAGCACTTTCTCGTCTCACTTGCACACAAAAAAGATTCAGTATAATACACCAACCTCCAATAATTAAATATGTTAAATAACACAAATATTTTTATGCATTTAATCTCACTTCATTGACCAATGTTCTTGCTTCTGACCTTCGATGATTCAGTTAAACCAAAAGCAAAAATGACTTTTTTGTTTTTATTGGTGAAGTAAGTGTTAAACTTTCTTCTTCTGAATCTATTTTTGCGTTATCCAGAACAGCAGCTGAAAGGTTTGGTCTTAAAAAGTAACTAAGTAACGCAATTAGTTACTTTTTAAGGGAGTAACGCAATGTTGTAATGCATTACTTTTCAAAGTAACTTTCCCCAACACTGAACCTGAGAAACTCGTGTGCGGGTCATATTTTACTGCAAAATAACACTATAGAATGATATTGTGCAAGTAACCCGTCCCTCAACTTCTGATCAGCATAATGTCAAATTATAGAATTATGCATTTGCAGCTAGTCAGTTTTATGATCCGAGTCACTGGTAGTTTAATTCCTGAAGAGTAAAACACTGCAACATTGAACTGTATGTTTGAGTGACATGTCAACTTCTGATTCAGCCAATCACATGTGGTGTTAGGGGCGGGGCTATCTGACTGACTGACCAATGATGGGCCTTTAAATGAAGTATTTATACATCATCATAATATTTGTTTTTAGTGATCTAGACAAAATATCGTATTACCGTCATGAGAATCACTACTGAACATGAGAAATACAAAAGAAAACATTGATTATTGAAGTACGTTTTACAAGAAAATACTATTTCAGTCTTTCTACTAAACGTCACGTTTAATTCCATGTGTTACTTGCAGTTTCTTTGTAATTATTTGACTAACTTGTTTCACAGTAAATCCTACACCAGTTTTTCCCAGTATAGATGCTTTAGTCATGAGAAATCATTTGTCATGAGAATGTCACAATAAAAAAATAAGTACAAAACTGTGACGTTTATTTGACAATCAATAAAAAACAAGGTCAAACATAGAATGAGAATGACACTGAGGAATGGTGGGTAACAGATGCATTCTGGGAGCTGATGTTCAGGACACGCTGGACAGTGGAGGGAACGGGTTCTGCTTGCTGACGACCAGCTTCTGGTGCTGATGGGAAATATAACCCTTGATGTGTCCCTGAGACAGAGAGAACACACAATATTAACAGCTAGAACCTTCAGAACCGCTTAACTGAGATAAAGCGCAAATCAAAGAGTAAAACAAAATGTTTTCCTCATATTTTAATGGTTTATTTGAACTTGACACAACTGTAACTCCTGAAATGGCACAATGTAACAGACCAACAGATTGAGCCTCTGAAAGAGTTTTTGACTGTATGCATGTTGGTCCCGTGAGTTTGTGGCAGCAGGAAGTGATGCGCTTGTGTCAGCAGGAAGTGATGCGTCTCACCATGTAAATGAGGTTGGCCAGAATGCACTGCACTTCATCGATGTCCACGTCCTCCACCTTCATCATCCTCAGAGAAACCAGGAACGCATCCAGAGGAAGCTGATGAGTCCTCAGTAGATGATACCTGCACACACACATTTAAATCAGTGTGTGTGTGTGTGTGTAATGGGTAGGTTTAGGGGTCGGGTTTGTGTGTGTGTTGTTCACTCACACTTTCTTAAAGAGGTTCCTGTATGTGATGATCTTCAGCTTCT
>CM040819.1:50092182-50102182 GCA_022828995.1 Vimba vimba | reverse complement strand
CAACTGATCCGCTGCTTTCTCCAGCATGTCTCCAACATTCCCCTTCCCCTTCACCTGCAGCTGCTGCTCCGCCTACACACACACACACACACACACACACACACACACGCGCGCCGTGAGACGCTGCATCTGTTGCAGATCCACAGATGAATGAGTTCCACTCACATTATTGGCAAATATCCTGAGGTCGAGGGTCACGGCAAACATGATCGGCAGAGCCCTGAAAGCACAGCAATCATCAGAGACTGTCACTGTGTTTAAGGTTTGACCCAGAACTGCCACATACAAATTTCTAACAAAAATACATAAATTTTAGTGCGGGAAAAAAATTTAGCAATGGATTACACATTTTCTTTTTTTTAAATTTTCAAAATATTTTATTTTCAGATATAACCATTTAAATTAAATTACAGCACCTTGTGTGTTCATGAACTCTATCTTTTCTTAACAACACAATTCCATAAGCCGCGTCTCACCAGTTCTCCTCTTTATGAGCCTGAAACGCCCGTAGAAATGATGTTCAGCTGCGTTAAGGTCACACACACCAAACACTCTCCACACACACGAGTGCATTACACTAGAAGATCCAGAGTAAAAGGATATTGAACCACCACCGTCTGGCATTTGTAGGCCTCCACAAAGTCATGATTGGACACAGCGAACGTGCACCTGCAGAGGAAGAGACGAGACGCCTGTGAGTGTGAACACACACACACACACACACACACACACACACACACGATGAAGAATCGCACCTGAGGTGAGCGGCCACCATCTCGTCGTACGGCGGCTCCAGCAGCTGCTGACACTTCTCCTCTGGACTGGACAGCTGTGACACACACACACACATTAGTAATCATGCATCTGTGAGCTTCACACACACACACACACACACACACACACACCCTCACACACACACTCTCTCTCTCTCTCTCTCTCTCTCACACACACACACACACACTCACCTGCAGGCGAGGGTTGGCCACATGCGGGTGTTTGAAGGACAGCATCTCTGCACAGAACGGCCCGTCTCTGTTGTCTATGGCCTCCAGAACCTTCCAGAGCAAACACACACACACACACACACACACACACACACACATTATAGTAGAAGAGGAGCTCCAGTGACCCTTCACACGGCAGTGCACGGACTCACCTGCTGCAGGTACTGATTGAGTGTGATGTGCGCCATCCTGACCTCTGACCTCTGACCCAGTGCAGCTGAAACAAGAGCACACACACACACACACACACACACACACACACACACTCACTCACTCAGTGTCTATAATGTCGCCCAGTGACACATTCAGCAGAAATGCTGCTGTCTACAGTAAAACACACTCTACGACACACTCGCAGAACACGAAGGCCATCCAGTGCGCAGTGAAGTCCAGAAGTGAAGTGTGTAGTGAAGTGTGTAGTGAAGTGTGTAGTATGCGCTGTGAAAACACTAGTATGCGAGAACCCTCGATCTAGCGCAGCTGCTAATCCATTCACTCATTTATAGATCATTCGAGACGCGTTATTACGTGTATATATGCGTTATAAACATCATATTATACAAGCGACTTAATTGAAATAACTATTTTTTATTTATTTACCCAAATCAACTCACATCCCTTTGCGCGCGTGCTTGGCTTCACTGCAGAGCCCGCTGACGTCACGCCAGCACTTCCTGTTTACACCAGTGAACACGCAGTTTTGGAGTCCATTCTGCACTTTCCACAAATGGAAATATTAATAAACTACCTCAGTTTAAGCAACATTAAAGATCGGGTATTTCTCGATTTAACTGGCATGTCAAATTGTGGTTTATTATAATACGATTCTGCTATGTAATTAAAAGGTTTAGCTGAAGAAAACATATAAAGACTAACTACTGTGTTAAAGTTTGTCAACAGTAATATTTCAGTCAGTTGAGCTTGTTATTATGACGTAAAAAGTCGAAATTGTGACTTAAAAGTCATAATTATGAGATAAAAAGTTTAAATTATGACATACTAAGTCATACTTATAAAATAAAAGTTTTTTAATTTTTTTAAAAAGTCATTATGAAATAAAAACAATGGAAACGATCACATAGTAAGTCATACATATCAAAAAGGCCAAGATAAAAAGTCGAAATCATGACATAAAAGTCCAACTTATGACGTAAAGTCATGGTTTCGAGTTTTATCTTTTATTTCATTATTTAAATCTCTGTTTTATTCTGTAGAAGTTTCTTTGAAGCGAGGTGTGTGTTTGTCTGTCTGCTGATTCTCCGGCGGCAGATTCGCTGTTTGTTTGCCATCTTGTTATGCAGCTCGCCGCGGCGCGGATCAGTCAGAGTGAATATGGAGTAAATATGATTATTATCTGATGAATATCTGCTCATGTGTGTGTAGGCGTGTGTCGTGTCGATCCACAGCAGAAGCCGAACTCACTCCACGAGGGTTTGGAGCCGCTTCCATGGCTCAGGTTCTAGTTTGGCTGTGTGTTTTGATAGCTAACAGCTAACAGTGATCGAGTCACTCTCTGCGTTTGTGATATTTCATGTGTGAATAATATTAACCAAGATCAAATTATGGCAGAAGACATCCAGCACAATCAGAAATCAAACTTTAATGGACTCACCAAACCAGCCAAAGCAGGAGCGTCTAAGAAACTGATCATAAAGAACTTTAAAGGTGAGTTTCACTCCACTAGAGCTAGAGCTGTTAGTGATGAATCTGTGTGTCACGGTCGCAGGAAGCCTGATCACATCTGGCAGCTACTGCTGATATCAAACTATAGATTAAACAGTATGGTGTGTGTGTGTGTGTTTGTTTCTGTGTGTGTGGGTTTTTTTTCTGTGTGTTTGTGTGTGTTTCTGTGTATGTGTTTCTGTGTGTGTGTGTGTGTGTGTGTGTGTGTGTGTTTCTGTGTGTGGATGTGTTTCTGTGTGTGTGTGTTTTTTTTTCTGTGTGTTTCTGTGGTTGTGTGTTTGTTTCTGTGTGTGTGTGTGTGTGTGTGTGTGTGTGTATTTCTTTGTGTTTCTGTGGTTGTGTGTGTGTGTGTGTGTGTATTTGTGTTTCTGTGTTTTTCTGTGGTTGTGTGTGTGTGTGTGTTTGTTTCTGTGTGTGTGGGTTTTTTTTCTGTGTGTTTGTGTGTGTTTCTGTGGATGTGTTTCTGTGTGTGTGTGTGTATTTCTTTGTGTTTCTGTGTTTTTCTGTGGTTGTGTGTGTGTGTGTGTGTGTGTGTATTTGTGTTTCTGTGTTTTTCTGTGGTTGTGTGTGTGTGTGTGTGTGTTTGTTTCTGTGTGTGTGGGGTTTTTTTCTGTGTGTTTGTGTGTGTTTCTGTGGATGTGTTTCTGTGTTTTTGTGTGTGTGTGTGTGTGTGTGTGTGTGTGTGTGTGTGTGTGTGTGTGTGTGTGTGTGTGTTTCTGTGTGTGGATGTGTTTCTGTGTGTGTGTGTTTTTTTTTCTGTGTGTTTCTGTGGTTGTGTGTTTGTTTCTGTGGATGTGTTTCTGTGTGTGTGTGTGTGTGTGTGTGTATTTCTTTGTGTTTCTGTGTTTTTCTGTGGCTGTGTTTGTGTGTGTGTGTGTGTGTTCACAGACAGACCGAAGTTGACTGACAGCTACACTGAGGACACGTGGGTGAAGCTGAGAGATGCTGTGGGAGCGATTCAGAACAGCACCTCCATCCAGTATAACCTGGAGGAACTCTACCAGGTGTGTGTGTGTGTGTGTGTGTGTGTGTGTGTACTTAATTAATACAATATAACAAAGATATAAATGAGATAAACAGTGCTTCTCAGGTACAGGAATTTAATAAAGTAATGCTGAGTTCACACTGCACGATTTTCAAAGTAGTCGGGTCACTGTTCTTTTCATCTGGGGTAACACTCAGTCACTGGTGTGTGTGTGTGTGTGTGTGTGTGTGTGTGTGTGTGTGTGTGTGTGTGTGTGTGTGTGTGTGTGTGTGTGTGCGCAACCGCAAATTACGTTTCACAGCCAAACACACGCAAGAAGTGATACGGAAATAACGCCAGATCATGCGTGCGTGAGACCGAAATTGTTATTTAAAATGATAGCCTGCAAGAAGATTTGCGATTCAAAAATTGTCTGTGCGCTGATTTGCAGCGAAAAGGAGCTGCAATGTTTGTGCTTTGTTTCTATTTTATATCATTTTAAATATATCTATTAAAATACTGATATTCTGGTCTATAACTCCTCCCGCTGTCCTGTATCTTGCTCTCTCATTGGCTGTCAGGTCATCGCCGGTGTAGTTTTCAGTCAGAACACATTCACACCGCAGGATTTTGAATTCTCTCAGATCGCGTGAACGAGCACCGATCTCAGGCATTTATCTGCGATCTCACAAAACCTGTCGGCGAGCGAAAATCGGGCCTAAAATCGTTCAGTGTGAACTCGGCATAAGCAAATGTAAAATAACACTGCATAGTCTTCACTGTGTAAATTAAACATCCTTATTAATGAATCATTATTAAAGTTATTCAGTCAAGAGCAGTCGTTTGATTAACATTAAGAACACACACAGCATCAGGAATATTAGGCTGCCGTCACTTTAAGAGCGAATGCACTGATCTAATACACTGATACTGATACACATGCGTGAAAGAGCTCAGTTCAGTATTTAATAATAATAATAATACATTTAATAATAAAAATAATAATAATACATTTCATTACACCCACAAGTGCGAAGAGTAACGGACTGAACTCCTTTCACGTCTTCTTGCGCTTGAATATTTAAATGATCAGGGTTTGATCTTGCGTGGCGATGCAGCGCTGACCGTCAGCTGTCCCGAGCGTCGCTCACGTTTGTTCACGTTCATGCATTGTTAGAAATCATAAACATGTGACCGGCCAGCTGTCGAGTCTTGAGTGACACTGTTTCATATTCTCGCCAATGCTGATTTTGACCATATTACACACTATCGGTCAAAAGTTTCTGTAAGTGTCTATTCTGCTCACAAATAAACCCAGCTTTGGTGAGCAGAAGAGACTCTTTCAGAATCATTAACACTTTTTAATGTTTCCAAACTTTAATATATCAGTAATTGTACAGTAAAGTGTGAACAGGTGTTTTATGTAATGACCTTTTATGTTTTATGTATGATGTCTGTATGTGACTGTAGTATCATCATTTCAGAGAGAATGGACACAGAAACCACGCTTACTCAATTGTTATTATTTGATTGAAATATAATAAATTTACACTGACTGTTTGCCTAAACACAGACTGAACGAGCCAAAGTGTGTTTTGTCAGTCAGTGTCACTATATTGAGCAGTTTTTGACTTGCAGATGTGCTTTTATTTTAGAATGTGAGATTTTCATCTGGTGTTCAGACCAGTTACCCATGATTCCTCACCCACGTGTGTGTGTGTGTGTGTGTGTGTGTGTGTGTGTGTTTTTGTCTCCGCAGGCCGTGGAGAATCTGTGCTCGTATAAAGTGTCGCCCATGTTATACAAGCAGCTTCGTCAAGTGTGTGAAGACCACGTTCGAGCTCAGATCCATCAGTTCAGGGAATATCCTTCATCAGTGTGTGTGTGTTTGCCAGCTGTGCTTCACAGATAACGCTTGATTTGCTCCGTCAGCTGGTGTGTGTGTGTCGTAGATCATCAGTAGAGGATAAAGAAGCCCTTAACAGTGTCGCACAGAGTCGCTGGACAGCCTGTCCTTCCTGAAGAGGATGAACCGATGCTGGCAGGACCACTGCAGACAGACGGTGAGTGTGTGAGTGTGTGAGTGTGTGAGTGTGTGAGAGAGTGTGTGAGAGAGTGTGTGAGAGAGTGTGTGAGAGAGTGTGTGAGTGAGTGAGTGAGTGAGTGAGAGAGTGAGTGAGCGAGAGCGAGTGCGAGAGTGAGTGAGTGCGTGAGTGCGTGAGTGCGAGAGTGCGAGAGTGCGTGAGTGCGAGAGCGAGTGCGAGAGCGAGAGCGGGTGCGAGTGCGAGTGCGAGAGCGAGTGCGAGAGCGAGTGCGAGTGCGAGAGCGAGTGCGAGTGCGAGTGCGAGAGCGAGAGCGAGTGCGAGAGCGAGAGCGAGTGCGAGAGCGAGTGAGTGAGAGAGTGAGTGAGTGCGAGAGCGAGTGCGAGAGCGAGTGCGAGTGCGAGTGCGAGTGCGAGTGCGAGTGCGAGTGCGAGAGCGAGTGAGTGAGAGAGTGAGTGAGTGCGAGAGCGAGAGTGTGTGAGTGCGAGAGCGAGTGCGAGAGCGAGTGCGAGAGCGAGTGCGAGAGCGAGTGCGAGAGCGAGTGCGAGAGCGAGAGCGAGTGCGAGTGCGAGAGCGAGTGAGTGAGAGAGTGAGTGAGTGCGAGAGCGAGTGCGAGAGCGAGTGCGAGTGCGAGTGCGAGTGCGAGTGCGAGTGCGAGTGCGAGAGCGAGTGAGTGAGAGAGTGAGTGAGTGCGAGAGCGAGTGCGAGAGCGAGTGCGAGTGCGAGTGCGAGTGCGAGTGCGAGAGCGAGTGAGTGAGAGAGTGAGTGAGTGCGAGAGCGAGAGTGTGTGAGTGCGAGAGCGAGTGCGAGAGCGAGTGCGAGAGCGAGTGCGAGAGCGAGTGCGAGAGCGAGTGAGTGAGAGAGTGAGTGAGTGCGAGTGCGAGAGCGAGAGCGAGAGCGAGAGCGAGTGCGAGAGCGAGTGCGAGAGCGAGTGCGAGAGCGAGTGAGTGAGAGAGTGAGTGTGAGAGCGAGTGCGAGAGCGAGTGAGTGAGAGAGTGAGTGTGAGCGA
Organism: Vimba vimba; assembly: GCA_022828995.1. Lineage (NCBI taxonomy): Eukaryota > Metazoa > Chordata > Actinopteri > Cypriniformes > Leuciscidae > Vimba > Vimba vimba. Next base: position 50,095,480 of record CM040819.1, on the reverse strand, counting down.
GTGCGAGAGCGAGAGCGAGAGCGAGAGCGAGTGCGAGAGCGAGTGCGAGAGCGAGAGCGAGTGCGAGAGCGAGTGCGAGAGCGAGTGAGTGAGAGAGTGAGTGTGAGCGAGTGCGAGAGCGAGAGCGAGAGCGAGTGCGAGAGCGAGTGCGAGAGCGAGTGCGAGAGCGAGTGAGTGAGAGAGTGAGTGAGTGCGAGAGCGAGAGTGAGTGAGTGCGAGAGCGAGAGTGTGTGAGTGCGAGAGTGTGTGAGTGCGAGAGTGTGTGAGTGCGAGAGTGTGTGAGTGCGAGAGCGAGTGCGAGAGCGAGTGCGAGAGCGAGAGCGAGTGCGAGAGCGAGTGCGAGAGCGAGTGCGAGAGCGAGTGAGTGAGAGAGTGAGTGTGAGCGAGTGCGAGAGCGAGAGCGAGAGCGAGTGCGAGAGCGAGTGCGAGAGCGAGTGAGTGAGAGAGTGAGTGAGTGCGAGAGCGAGAGCGAGAGTGAGTGAGTGCGAGAGCGAGAGTGTGTGAGTGCGAGAGTGTGTGAGTGCGAGAGTGTGTGAGTGCGAGAGTGTGTGAGTGCGAGAGTGTGTGAGTGCGAGAGTGTGTGAGTGCGAGAGTGTGTGAGTGCGAGAGTGTGTGAGTGCGAGAGTGTGTGAGTGCGAGAGTGTGTGAGTGCGAGAGTGCGTGAGTGCGTGAGTGCGTGAGTGCGAGAGTGCGTGAGTGCGAGAGTGCGTGAGTGCGAGAGTGCGTGAGTGCGAGAGTGCGTGAGTGCGAGAGTGCGAGAGTGCGAGAGTGCGAGAGTGCGTGAGTGCGAGAGTGCGAGAGTGCGTGAGTGCGAGAGTGCGTGAGTGCGAGAGTGCGAGAGTGCGAGAGTGCGTGAGTGCGAGAGTGCGAGAGCGAGAGCGAGTGTGAGAGAGAGTGAGTGAGAGAGAGTGAGTGCGAGAGTGAGTGCGAGAGTGAGTGCGAGAGTGAGTGCGAGAGTGAGTGCGAGAGTGAGTGCGAGAGTGAGTGCGAGAGTGAGTGCGAGAGTGAGTGCGAGAGTGAGTGCGAGAGTGAGAGAGTGCGAGAGTGCGAGAGTGAGAGAGTGCGAGAGTGAGAGAGTGCGAGAGTGAGAGAGTGCGAGAGTGAGAGAGTGCGAGAGTGAGAGAGTGCGAGAGTGAGAGAGTGCGAGAGTGAGAGAGTGCGAGAGTGAGAGAGTGAGAGTGCGAGAGTGAGTGAGTGAGTGTGAGTGAGCGAGTGAGTGTGAGCGAGTGAGTGTGAGCGAGTGAGTGTGAGCGTGAGCGAGTGCGAGAGCGAGTGCGAGAGCGAGTGCGAGAGCGAGTGCGAGAGCGAGTGCGAGAGCGAGTGCGAGAGCGAGTGCGAGAGCGAGTGAGTGCGAGAGCGAGTGAGTGCGAGAGCGAGTGAGTGCGAGAGCGAGTGAGTGCGAGAGCGAGTGCGAGCGAGAGCGAGTGCGAGAGCGAGTGAGTGCGAGAGAGTGAGTGCGAGAGCGAGTGAGTGCGAGCGAGAGTGAGTGTGAGAGTGAGTGAGTGTGAGTGAGCGAGTGAGTGTGAGCGAGTGAGTGTGAGCGAGTGAGTGTGAGAGAGTGAGTGTGAGCGAGTGCGAGAGCGAGAGCGAGTGCGAGTGCGAGAGCGAGAGCGAGAGCGAGTGCGAGAGCGAGTGAGTGCGAGAGCGAGTGAGTGCGAGAGCGAGTGAGTGCGAGAGCGAGTGAGTGCGAGAGCGAGTGAGTGCGAGAGTGAGTGCGAGAGTGTGTGCGCATCTCTTTACACATGTTCTGTCTCGTCTCCTTCAGATCATGATCCGCAGTATTTTCCTCTTCCTGGATCGGACGTATGTCCTCCAGAACTCTCTGCTTCCCTCCATCTGGTGAGGTCACCAATCGCAGAACTCCGCTGAGATGCTTATTTTTATATTTACTGTTTTCATTTTAATTTTAGTAAAAAGTTTAAGTAATTTTGATCTGTTTTATAGTTTTTATTACTATTTCATTATTTCTGTACAGTTTATATTTAAATTTTACTTAGGTTTTATTTATTTTAATACATCCAGTTAATTGAAATATAGTTTTTATTCATATTTGAATTTTTATTTTTATATCCTGTTTTAATTTTAATTAAGTTTTAGTAATTTTGTTGTTTGTCATTTTTATTAGTATTTTTTATTTCAGTTTTTTTATTACTTTTTATTTCAGTTTTAGTTGTTTTAGTACATCAAGTTAACCAAATAAAAATGTTTTATTAATATTTTAAAATTTATTGTTTTTATTTTAATTTTGAAGTTTTAGTTATTTTGTTGTGTGCTTTTGTCATTTTAATTATAAAAAAAAGGTATTATACATTTTTTTTTATTTTATTTTTTATTTTTTTCGGTTAAAGCTTGTTTTATTTCAAGTGCCGTACGTTTTTCAGTTGTTTTTTTTTTACTAGTTTTATTTAACGGTAATAACCGTGAGCTGGTGTTGCTATAGTAACACATGCGTGTGTTCAGGGACACGGGGCTGGAGCTGTTCCGCACACACATCGTGAGCGACAGTGGCGTTCAGAGCCGGACGGTGGAGGGGATTCTGGAGCAGATCGAGCGCGAGCGCAACGGGGAGACGGTGGACCGCAGTCTGCTGAGGAGTCTACTGGGCATGCTCTCAGACCTGCAGGTGATTGGCCGCTCAGATGATGATGTCAGCACGCAATAGAGCCGGAAACCGCCTTTCCAATGCACACCACATTCGCATACGACTGTCGCATTTCACCCCCTAGTGGCAGTCGCACGCAATTTTGAAATTGGTGGTGAATGAATGTAATGCATGCGTGAATGTGACCACACAAAACAAATGACCCTCAATACATCTAAAATAAAAACATAGTAGATTTTTTTTTTTGAGCTAATCAACATAAATATTGATTTAAGAATTATAAAGTAATTATTTCTGCCATTATTAATAATAACCACCATTTTACAGAAATAGCGTTTACAGACTAACGTTAAAGTGTTAAAATATTGGTAATTCTAGCTTCGCGATCATAGTTTTGATTATAATACATCACATCCGAAATGTATGCATATGATCGGAACTCCACACAGCTGCCATACTATTCTCCATTGGAAATGAATGACTTCCGACGGCTGTCGTTTGTCGTGTGCAGCGGAGAGGCGACTCTGCAGTCGTTCCAGAAGTAAAAATCCCATAGAGACAGAGCACATTTAGGCCACGCCCACACTAGGGGGGGGGGGGGGGGGGGCAATCCAACCGTCTCCATTGACTTTGTATTGTGTAAAGCTGCCTCCTCATCATTTCTGACTTATACACAATAATATCAATATATATGAT
>CM040819.1:50079682-50087182 GCA_022828995.1 Vimba vimba | reverse complement strand
GAGCATACGTAAAGTTTCTCGTTTTCAGAGCATACGTAAAGTTTCTCGTTTTCAGAGCATACGTAAATTTTCTCGTTTTAAGAGCATACGTAAATTTTCTTGTTTTCAGAACGAACGCAAAGTTTCTCGTTTCCTAAAGTTTCTCGTTTTGAGAGCGTACGTAAAGTTTCTCGTTTTAAGAGCATACATAAAGTTTCTCGTTTTCAGAGCGGACGTAAAGTTTCTTGTTTTCAGAGCGTACTTAAAGTTTCTCGTTTCCTAAAGTTTCTCATTTTCAGAGCGTACGTAAAGTTTCTCGTTTTTTAGAGCGAACGTAAATTTTCTTGTTTTAAGAGTATGCGTAAATTTTCTTGTTTTCAGAACGAACGCAAAGTTTCTCGTTTCCTAAAGTTTCTCGTTTCCTAAAGTTTCTCGTTTCCTAAAGTTTCTCGTTTCCTAAAGTTTCTCGTTTCCTAAAGTTTCTCGTTTCCTAAAGTTTCTCATTTTCAGAGCGTACGTAAAGTTTCTCATTTTTTAGAGCGAACGTAAATTTTCTTGTTTAAGAGTATGCGTAAATTTTCTTGTTTTCAGAACGAACGCAAAGTTTCTCGTTTCCTAAAGTTTCTCGTTTTGAGAGCGTACGTAAAGTTTCTTGTTTTAAGAGCATACGTAAAGTTTCTTGTTTTCAGAGCGTACGTAAAGTTTCTCGTTTCCATATTTTCTCATTTTCAGAGCGTACGTAAAGTTTCTCGTTCTTTAGAGCGAACGTAAATTTTCTTGTTTTAAGAGTATACGTAAATTTTCTTGTTTTCAGAACGAACGCAAAGTTTCTCGTTTCCTAAAGTTTCTCGTTTTGAGAGCGTACGTAAAGTTTCTCGTTTTAAGAGCATACGTAAAGTTTCTCGTTTTCAGAGCGAACGTAAAGTTTCTCGTTTTCAGAGCGTACGTAAAGTTTCTCGTTTCCTAAAGTTTCTCATTTTCAGAGCGTACGTAAAGTTTCTCGTTTTTTAGAGCGAATGTAAATTTTCTTGTTTTAAGAGTATACGTAAATTTTCTTGTTTTCAGAACGAATGCAAAGTTTCTCGTTTTGAGAGCGTACGTAAAGTTTCTCGTTTTAAGAGCATACGTAAAGTTTCTCATTTTCAGAGCGTACGTAAAGTTTCTCGTTTTAAGAGCATACGTAAAGTTTCTTGTTTTCAGAGCGTACGTAAAGTTTCTCGTTTCCATATTTTCTCATTTTCAGAGCGTACGTAAAGTTTCTCGTTCTTTAGAGCGAACGTAAATTTTCTTGTTTTAAGAGTATACGTAAATTTTCTTGTTTTCAGAACGAACGCAAAGTTTCTCGTTTCCTAAAGTTTCTCGTTTTGAGAGCGTACGTAAAGTTTCTCGTTTTCAGAGCGAACGTAAAGTTTCTCGTTTTCAGAGCGTACGTAAAGTTTCTCGTTTCCTAAAGTTTCTCATTTTCAGAGCGTACGTAAAGTTTATCGTTTTTTAGAGCGAACGTAAATTTTCTTGTTTTAAGAGTATACGTAAATTTTCTTGTTTTCAGAACGAACGCAAAGTTTCTCGTTTCCTAAAGTTTCTCGTTTTGAGAGCGTACGTAAAGTTTCTCGTTTTAAGAGCGTACGTAAAGTTTCTCGTTTTAAGAGCATACGTAAAGTTTCTCATTTTCAGAGCGTACGTAAAGTTTCTCTTTTTAAGAGCATACGTAAAGTTTCTCGTTTTAAGAGTGAACGTAAAGTTTCTAATTTTAAGAGCGTGTGCAAAGTTTCTCGTTTCCTAAAGTTTCTCGTTTTCAGAGCGAATGTAAAGTTTCTCGTTTTGAGAGTACGTAAAGTTTCTCGCTTTCAGAGCAAACATAAAGTTTCTCGTTTCCTAAAGTTTCTCATTTTCAGAGCGTACGTAAAGTTTCTCGTTTTAAGAGCATACGTAAAGTTTTTCGTTTTAAGAGCATACGTAAAGTTTCTCGTTTTCAGAGCGTACGTAGTTTCTCGTTTTAAGAGCATACGTAAAGTTTCTCGTTTTAAGAGCGTACGTAAAGTTTCTCGTTTTTAAGAGCGAACGTAGTTTCTCATTCCCTAAAGTTTCTCGTTTTAAGAGCATACGTAAAGTTTCTCGTTTCCTAAAGTTTCGCATTTTCAGAGCGTACGTAAAGTTTCTCGTTTTTTAGAGCGAACGTAAATTTTCTTGTTTTAAGAGTATACGTAAATTTTCTTGTTTTCAGAACGAACGCAAAGTTTCTCGTTTCCTAAAGTTTCTCGTTTTGAGAGCGTACGTAAAGTTTCTCGTTTTAAGAGCATACGTAAAGTTTCTAATTTTCAGAGCGTACGTAAAGTTTCTCGTTTTAAGAGCATACGTAAAGTTTCTCGTTTTAAGAGTGAACGTAAAGTTTCTAATTTTAAGAGCGTGCGCAAAGTTTCCCGTTTCCTAAAGTTTCTCGTTTTCAGAGCGAATGTAAAGTTTCTAGTTTTCAGAGCGTACGTAAAGTTTCTCGTTTTGAGAGTACGTAAAGTTTCTCGTTTTCAGAGCGTACGTAAAGTTTCTCGTTTTAAGAGCATACGTAAAGTTTCTCGTTTTAAGAGCGTACGTAAAGTTTCTCGTTTTAAGAGCGAACGTAGTTTCTCATTCCCTAAAGTTTCGCGTTTTCAGAGCGTACGTAAAGTTTCTCGTTTCCTAAAGTTTCGCGTTTTCAGAGCGTACGTAAAGTTTCTCATTTTAAGAGCATACGTAAAGTTTCTCATTCCCTAAAGTTTCTCGTTTTAAGAGCGTACGTAAAGTTTCTTGTTTCCTAAAGTTTCTCGTTTTCAGAGCGAACGTAAAGTTTCTCGTTTTAAGAGCGTACGTAAAGTTTCTCATTCCCTAAAGTTTCTCGTTTTAAGAGCGTACGTAAAGTTTCTCATTCCCTAAAGTTTCTCGTTTTCAGAGCGTACGTAAAGTTTCTCGTTTTAAGAGCATACGTAAAGTTTCTCGTTTTAAGAGCGTACGTAAAGTTTCTCGTTTTAAGAGCGAACGTAGTTTCTCATTCCCTAAAGTTTCTCGTTTTAAGAGCGTACGTAAAGTTTCTCGTTTCCTAAAGTTTCTCGTTTTAAGAGAGAACGTAAAGTTTCTCATTCCCTAAAGTTTCTCGTTTTAAGAGCGTACGTAAAGTTTCTCGTTTCCTAAAGTTTCGCGTTTTCAGAGCGTACGTAAAGTTTCTCATTTTAAGAGCATACGTAAAGTTTCTCATTCCCTAAAGTTTCTCGTTTTAAGAGCGTACGTAAAGTTTCTTGTTTCCTAAAGTTTCTCGTTTTCAGAGCGAACGTAAAGTTTCTCATTCCCTAAAGTTTCTCGTTTTAAGAGCGTACGTAAAGTTTCTCATTCCCTAAAGTTTCTCGTTTTAAGAGCATACGTAAAGTTTCTCGTTTTCAGAGCGTACGTAAAGTTTCTCGTTTTAAGAGCGAACGTAAAGTTTCTCGTTTTCAGAGCGAACGTAAAGTTTCTCGTTTTAAGAGCGTACGTAAAGTTTCTCATTCCCTAAAGTTTCTCGTTTTAAGAGCGTACGTAAAGTTTCTCATTCCCTAAAGTTTCTCGTTTTCAGAGCGTACGTAAAGTTTCTCGTTTTAAGAGCATACGTAAAGTTTCTCGTTTTCAGAGCGTACGTAAAGTTTCTCGTTTTAAGAGCGAACGTAGTTTCTCATTCCCTAAAGTTTCTCGTTTTAAGAGCGTACGTAAAGTTTCTCGTTTCCTAAAGTTTCGCGTTTTCAGAGCGTACGTAAAGTTTCTCGTTTCCTAAAGTTTCTCGTTTTAAGAGCGAACGTAAAGTTTCTCATTCCCTAAAGTTTCTCGTTTTAAGAGCGTACGTAAAGTTTCTCGTTTCCTAAAGTTTCGCGTTTTCAGAGCGTACGTAAAGTTTCTCGTTTCCTAAAGTTTCTCGTTTTCAGAGCGTACATAAAGTTTCTTGTTTTAAGAGCGTACGTAAAGTTTCTCATTTTAAGAGCATACGTAAAGTTTCTCATTCCCTAAAGTTTCTCGTTTTAAGAGCGTACGTAAAGTTTCTTGTTTCCTAAAGTTTCTCGTTTTCAGAGCGAACGTAAAGTTTCTCTTTTTAAGAGCGTACGTAAAGTTTCTCATTCCCTAAAGTTTCTCGTCTTAAGAGGGTACGTAAAGTTTCTCATTCCCTAAAGTTTCTCGTTTTAAGAGCGTACGTAAAGTTTCTCGTTTCCTAAAGTTTCTTGTTTTAAGAGCGTACGTAAAGTTTCTCGTTTTAAGAGCGAACGTAAAGTTTCTCATTCCCTAAAGTTTCTCGTTTTAAGAGCGTACGTAAAGTTTCTCGTTTCCTAAAGTTTCGCGTTTTAAGAGCGTACGTAAAGTTTCTCGTTTCCTAAAGTTTCTCGTTTTAAGAGGGTACGTAAAGTTTCTCGTTTCCTAAAGTTTCTCGTTTTAAGAGGGTACGTAAAGTTTCTCGTTTCCTAAAGTTTCTCGTTTTAAGAGCGTACGTAAAGTTTCTCGTTTCCTAAAGTTTGTCGTTTTAAGAGCGTACGTAAAGTTTCTCGTTTCCTAAAGTTTCTCGTTTTAAGAGGGTACGTAAAGTTTCTTGTTTCCTAAAGTTTCTCGTTTTAAGAGCGTACGTAAAGTTTCTCGTTTCCTAAAGTTTCTCGTTTTAAGAGCGTACGTAAAGTTCTCGTTTTAAGAGCGAACGTAAAGTTTCTCATTCCGTAAAGTTTCTCATTCCCTAAAGTTTCTCATTCCCTAAAGTTTCTCATTCCCTAAAGTTTCTCATTCCCTAAAGTTTCTCATTCCCTAAAGTTTCTCGTTTTAAGAGTGTACGTAAAGTTTCTCGTTTCCTAAAGTTTCTCGTTTTAAGAGCGTACGTAAAGTTTCTCGTTTCCTAAAGTTTCTCGTTTTAAGAGGGTACGTAAAGTTTCTCATTCCCTAAAGTTTCTCGTTTTAAGAGCGTACGTAAATTTTTTCATCCCCTAAAGTTTCTCGTTTTAAGTGCGTACGTAAAGTTTCTCGTTTCCTAAAGTTTCTCGTTTTAAGAGCGTACGTAAAGTTTCTCGTTTCCTAAAGTTTCTCGTTTTAAGAGGGTACGTAAAGTTTCTCGTTTCCTAAAGTTTCTCGTTTTAAGAGGGTACGTAAAGTTTCTCGTTTCCTAAAGTTTCTCGTTTTAAGAGCGTACGTAAAGTTTCTCGTTTCCTAAAGTTTCTCGTTTTAAGAGCGTACGTAAAGTTTCTCGTTTCCTAAAGTTTCTCGTTTTAAGAGGGTACGTAAAGTTTCTTGTTTCCTAAAGTTTCTCGTTTTAAGAGCGTACGTAAAGTTTCTCGTTTCCTAAAGTTTCTCGTTTTAAGAGCGTACGTAAAGTTCTCGTTTTAAGAGCGAACGTAAAGTTTCTCATTCCGTAAAGTTTCTCATTCCCTAAAGTTTCTCATTCCCTAAAGTTTCTCATTCCCTAAAGTTTCTCATTCCCTAAAGTTTCTCATTCCCTAAAGTTTCTCGTTTTAAGAGTGTACGTAAAGTTTCTCGTTTCCTAAAGTTTCTCGTTTTAAGAGCGTACGTAAAGTTTCTCGTTTCCTAAAGTTTCTCGTTTTAAGAGGGTACGTAAAGTTTCTCATTCCCTAAAGTTTCTCGTTTTAAGAGCGTACGTAAATTTTTTCATCCCCTAAAGTTTCTCGTTTTAAGTGCGTACGTAAAGTTTCTCGTTTCCTAAAGTTTCTCGTTTTAAGAGCGTACGTAAAGTTTCTCGTTTTAAGAGCGAACGTAAAGTTTCTCATTCCCTAAAGTTTCTCGTTTTAAGAGCGTATGTAAAGTTTCTCGTTTTAAGAGCGAACGTAAAGTTTCTCATTCCCTAAAGTTTCTCGTTTTAAGAGCGTACGTAAAGTTTCTCATTCCCTAAAGTTTCTCATTTTCAGAGCGTACGTAAAGTTTCTCATTTTAAGAGCGTACGTAAAGTTTCTCATTCCCTAAAGTTTCTCGTTTTAAGAGCGTACGTAAAGTTTCTCATTCCCTAAAGTTTCTCGTTTTAAGAGCATACGTAAAGTTTCTCGTTTCCTAAAGTTTCGCATTTTCAGAGCGTACGTAAAGTTTCTCGTTTTTTAGAGCGAACGTAAATTTTCTTGTTTTAAGAGTATACGTAAATTTTCTTGTTTTCAGAACGAACGCAAAGTTTCTCGTTTCCTAAAGTTTCTCGTTTTGAGAGCGTACGTAAAGTTTCTCGTTTTAAGAGCATACGTAAAGTTTCTCATTTTCAGAGCGTACGTAAAGTTTCTCGTTTTAAGAGCATACGTAAAGTTTCTCGTTTTAAGAGTGAACGTAAAGTTTCTAATTTTAAGAGCGTGCGCAAAGTTTCCCGTTTCCTAAAGTTTCTCGTTTTCAGAGCGAATGTAAAGTTTCTAGTTTTCAGAGCGTACGTAAAGTTTCTCGTTTTGAGAGTACGTAAAGTTTCTCGCTTTCAGAGCGAACATAAAGTTTCTCGTTTCCTAAGGTTTCTCATTTTCAGAGCGTACGTAAAGTTTCTCGTTTTAAGAGCATACGTAAAGTTTCTCGTTTTAAGAGCATACGTAAAGTTTCTCGTTTTCAGAGCGTACGTAAAGTTTCTCGTTTTAAGAGCATACGTAAAGTTTCTCGTTTTAAGAGCGTACGTAAAGTTTCTCGTTTTAAGAGCGAACGTAGTTTCTCATTCCCTAAAGTTTCTCGTTTTAAGAGCGTACGTAAAGTTTCTCGTTTCCTAAAGTTTCGCGTTTTCAGAGCGTACGTAAAGTTTCTCGTTTCCTAAAGTTTCGCGTTTTCAGAGCGTACGTAAAGTTTCTCATTTTAAGAGCATACGTAAAGTTTCTCATTCCCTAAAGTTTCTCGTTTTAAGAGCGTACGTAAAGTTTCTTGTTTCCTAAAGTTTCTCGTTTTCAGAGCGAACGTAAAGTTTCTCGTTTTAAGAGCGTACGTAAAGTTTCTCATTCCCTAAAGTTTCTCGTTTTAAGAGCGTACGTAAAGTTTCTCATTCCCTAAAGTTTCTCGTTTTCAGAGCGTATGTAAAGTTTCTCGTTTTAAGAGCATACGTAAAGTTTCTCGTTTTAAGAGCGTACGTAAAGTTTCTCGTTTTAAGAGCGAACGTAGTTTCTCATTCCCTAAAGTTTCTCGTTTTAAGAGCGTACGTAAAGTTTCTCGTTTCCTAAAGTTTCGCGTTTTCAGAGCGTACGTAAAGTTTCGCGTTTCCTAAAGTTTCTCGTTTTAAGAGAGAACGTAAAGTTTCTCATTCCCTAAAGTTTCTCGTTTTAAGAGCGTACGTAAAGTTTCTCGTTTCCTAAAGTTTCGCGTTTTCAGAGCGTACGTAAAGTTTCTCATTTTAAGAGCATACGTAAAGTTTCTCATTCCCTAAAGTTTCTCGTTTTAAGAGCGTACGTAAAGTTTCTTGTTTCCTAAAGTTTCTCGTTTTCAGAGCGAACGTAAAGTTTCTCATTCCCTAAAGTTTCTCGTTTTAAGAGCGTACGTAAAGTTTCTCATTCCCTAAAGTTTCTCGTTTTAAGAGCATACGTAAAGTTTCTCGTT
>CM040819.1:50062182-50069682 GCA_022828995.1 Vimba vimba | reverse complement strand
CGCCAACCAGTACCACTATGTGGCGTGAGCTCCTGTTTCCCTCCGCAAGGGCTTCTGGGCCGACCCGGCACGTGACGCTCACTGACGCTCGGCCTTCTGGGACGCTGAGCCACTCTAGCATGATTGCGATTTGCGAATGAGATGCACTTTTCTTTGTGTTTGTTGTTCTTGGACTTTATGTTTAGTGTGTGTGTCGCGTCTCTTCTACTGTAGCGCCACGTTACGTGTGTTTCTTTTAGACTTCGGTCGTCATGATGCCAGAATCATGTTGATGATGCGAGTTCTGATGCTGCAGGGTTTGACAGTTACCCGCTCAGGCAACGGAAACCAGACAGGATTTCACACACACACACACACACACACACACACACTGCTGAGACTTAGTGCAGCCTCTCAAACTCGTCATGATAGACAGAAATGATTCTTTTGATAACGCAAGTGTGTGTGTGAGTATGAGAGAGTGTGTGCACGTGTATGACTTGGTGCGTGTGTGTGTGTGTGTGTGTGTGCGTGTGTGTATGAGTTAGTGTGTATGTGTTTGTCAGTGTGTGTCAGTGAGTGTGTGTGTCAGTGTGAGCGAGTGTGTGTGTGTCTGTGTGATCACCTGTATTCTGACACACACACAGTTTTGTAGAGCAGAGGATTCTATTCTTTGTAAGCGGGCGAAGATATGAAAGAATAAATCATATTTAATTAAGATATTATGAGTGTACTGTGTTTATTTTGCCATTATATTCCTCATTCTGTGTATATGATGAAAACTATTTCCAACTTAAACCCTTCAAACACTCAGGCTTTCTCAAGTCAACATCAGAGTTTGTCATAAAAATAATGTCAAAATGCAAAAAGCATGTATGTATTAAAAGATGATCTTCACTAACTCTTGTTTAATGCTGTCGGTTCAGTGGTGAAACACGAGTGTGTTCCTGTGAGTGTATTGGGTGTGTGTTGCTTGTTTCTGCACGTCCAGTGAAGTAGTTCATCTCGATTCGCCAAACACACACACACACACACACACATCTGAACTGAACACACTAGTTACTCAGTTCAGTTCGTCTCGATTCTCCAAACTCTCCTGGACTAATGTGATTTTCTGCCTCATTCACCGAGTAATTCCTTGAAGAAACAAATTACGTCCGAGAGCGTGACACACACACACACACACACACACACGTCTGAACTGAACACACTAGTTACTCTGTGATATTCTGAGAGACTCAAGCCTTCATTAGAGGTTCAGACTGAATCATGTGTGTTTTATGATTATAGGACAGAGAGGCAGAGAGGAGTAAGTGTCTATAGAAGGTCAAAGGTCAAACCACTCTTTCCTGTGGTACAAGTCACTTCCTCAAACACACGTTTATCTTCATGCATGTGGCAGATGCTCATATCAAAGCGACTGGATTAAAGATTCTTTAGTTTTGCCACTTGCTTGCTTGGGGCTTAAAAGACAATTAATATCAGTAATAATACAGATTTGGCCGCGCTGACACAATTGGATGAGAATAAAACATCTGAATAATGACACTATTGTCTTTACAGCTGAATTTAACATAAATATATGCAAAATAAATTACATTTAAAATATTCGTTTATATTGTTACATTACATTTTTATCCACTCACTATATAGTACTGCACTGTTAGATGTATTTTATTTAAAACATTTGCATTATCTTTTAATACATTTTCTTATTTATGTTAATCAATTAAATCATGATCAGTCATTTATTATTATATTGTTCAAGTCAAGTCAGCTTTATTTATACAGCGCTTTTTACAACACAAGAGTGTTTCAAAGCAGCTTTACAGAGATAACAGGAAAATAATGCAACAAAGTTTGTTTCCAGAAGGAAATAGCGTAATTTTTGTCATTTTTCCTTAACAGCAACATGCATTGAACACTTTATGACAGGCTGTACTCTATCCTCTCTTGTACAGTAAACACAGTGATCGCGTCTGTGTAATCCTGTCGCCAGTGTTTATACACGCAGCGGAGCGAGCGCCGTCACGTGACTCGCGAGGGGCGGGGCTAAAGCGCTCACATCACATGACTGGAACATTCTGCCTCATGACACAGTGAATCTGCTGCCAGACACTGAGGAAACATCATAACTCCGTTTATGAGCTGATAAAATCACTCATATAGACTCGCAGCATCCGTGTTCAGTGCGCAGGCTTCAGTCCGCGGGGTTTATCGCTCGTTTTGGCGCTTTTTCCGACAGACGTCATGACGGTCGTTAAACAGTGTTTTTCTGCAGGTGTCTGGACTCTGCTGATGGGTAAGTCTTTATAACTCATCATTAAACATCGCGATCTAGTCTAAACCACACACACACACACACACACACACACACACGACGGACATCTCAGTGTTATCGACGTCAAACTGTCTTTAGCGCTCGTCAGTTCGAGATTCTCTGTCTGACTGACTAAAATAACGAGTTCAACCGAACAGAGTCAGTTTAATCGGTGTATGTGTGTGATGAGTCTGATTCTGTGTGCCTGTTTCACTTTAGTCCTTTTATTCGCCATTATGTGCTTTGTTATATAATTATTTTAAGAACTAAATTTCACTTGAGTTGTTTAACGCGCGGCTTACGTCACCTCGATGCGTCACGTGATCAGAACAATAAGCGCGCGTACAGCAGAACTTTCAGTCCAAATAACATCTTACTGAACCATAAAGATTCATATCAATATCCGTCAATGGGCTGGAGGAGCAGCTCGGGAGGGAAACAGCCAATCAGCGGATCTTTAGATGTCATGTGACTTATCATAAACCATTAAAGACAGTCCTACTGTGAGCTTAGAAGTTGTTAATCGATGGTTTATGTTTCTGTTGAAGCAGTCTGCATTATTTCAACTTATTTTTTTAAAAATCAATTTAATTTGTTAGGAAAAATTCCTGGTGGAAAACTACATTACCCATGATGCTGCAGAGAAACCTCCACCAATCAGAGAATCGTGACAAGCGCACTGAATTATGTAATCAAGTCTCAGTTTCGTAAAAATATTGTTTTGATATACACAATCTTTAAATCAATGGTTTATATTCCTCATCATTTTAAATTCGATGATGTCCTCCATCACGAGATCCGGGCCCTATGCACTCCTGAGGGCCTCCATGTTTCTTTGAGGAAGACGTTTCCTCAGCAGGAGTTCGCGCTCCTCCAGATGCTCAACTAACGCGTGCAGAAGGACTGAACCACGTGAACCGCGTCAGCAAGGGGTGTGTCAGTCAATCAGCACAGTCCTTCAGCCAATACACTAACTTTACATTTCATCTGACATTCATTAGGAAATGAAAATATCCAAGTAAAATACAATATAAAATAAAATAATATATATTAAGGGCCCTCTCTCCCCTTGGGGCACTGGTGATCAGCACTGGTACTGGTTTCCCCCAGTCCGACGCCCCGGTCATTAAAGCTGTTAGCGTCAGTCTTGTGTTTTTGTCTTTTTCTTTGATTTCTCAAACACTTTTTTTAACGCTGTGATTGTCCTTTGTCGCTGGTTGCTTTGGTTCATGAATTATTAAAATATCACTCACACACACACACACACACACACACACACACAAACACACACTCGTGCACACATTTAAATACACACACACACACACACACAATCACACACACTCGCACACAATTTCTCTCACGCACACAAATACACTCTCACTCACTCACTCACACACACACACAAATTCACACACTCGCACACACAAATTCTCACACATACAATTACACACTCGCGCACAAATTCTCTCACACACTCACAAATTCACACTCTCACACACACACATGCACACAAATTCACACACACTTACAGACACACACACACACAATTACACACAAACACTCTTGCATACTCACACACACTTACACACACTCACACACATACACACACAAATACACACAATCACACACAAACACTCTTGCATACACACACTCACTCACACACACACACACACACAATCACATATGCTCACACAATTACACACAAACACACGCTCACTCACTCACACACTCACACTCACTCTCACACACACTCACTCTCACACACACTCGCCTGGTCGCGATTAGTCATGTGACATGCGTCAGTTATTGACATCAACACTGTTATTGAACTGATGATCAGTGTGTTCCTCTCAGTGATCATGTGACTCCAGAATGATCTGGGACTCGGCGCTATTGTTCCCTTGAGCTGCTGCTGTAAATGTGTGTGTGCAGCCGGTGTGTGTGTGTGTGTGTGTGTGTGTGTGTGTGTGATCAGCTGCTCTAGTGAATCACACTGATTATCAGGAGAACCCGGTGGTTCGGTCCAGTGTAGGGTGTGAGTGAGTGTGAGTGAGTGTGAGTGAGTGTGAGTGAGTGTGAGTGAGTGTGAGTGAGTGAGTGTGAGTGTGAGTGTGAGTGTGAGTGTGAGTGTGAGTGTGAGTGTGAGTGTGAGTGAGTGAGTGTGAGTGAGTGTGAGTGAGTGTGTGTGTGTGCGTGAGAGTGAGAGTGAGTGAGTGAGTGAGTGAGTGTGTGTGTGTGTGTGTGTGTGTGTGTGTGTGTGTGTGTGTGTGTGTGTGTGT
This sequence comes from Vimba vimba, assembly GCA_022828995.1. Classification (NCBI taxonomy): domain Eukaryota; kingdom Metazoa; phylum Chordata; class Actinopteri; order Cypriniformes; family Leuciscidae; genus Vimba; species Vimba vimba. The sequence goes on along the minus strand of CM040819.1, from coordinate 50,065,104 downwards.
GTGTGTGTGAGAGTGTGCGTGAGAGTGAGTGTGAGTGTGTAAGACACTTCATGATTTCACAAACTCTCTTGGTCATGCTGAGATTTCACAAGAGTTCCCCTTCACAGTTACAGGATTATTTACACAGTTTAAGCAGAAGTTTATGAATGAAACACACACACACACACACACACACACACACACACACACACACACACACACACACACACACACACACACACGCAGACACACTCACACACACACACACACACACACACACACACACACACACACACACACACACACACACACACACACACACACACACCATTGAGCAATATCTGACACAATCTTCTTGTGGGGCTTTATTTCTAAAGAGGTTTTAAAAGTAAATGCATGTTTACATGTCAAATCTCTTCGCTACAACCCGCCAGAATAAAAGTTTGGTTTATTTGAATCGCTGACAGAAATATTTCACTGTTAGAATGTTTTTCTCTTTTGTTTTCCAGAAAACAAAAGGAATTGTTATATTTTCCTCTGGTTCTTGATAAATGTGTAATAATCCATCAAAACACACACAGCTTTTCTAAAACGATAAAACATCATGTTTATCATTGATTAGTGTTATGAATTGCATTGATTAGATGTGTTCTTTGATTATTAAAACATTTATTACAGTTTTTTCTGTAACTAGGCTGGTTTTATCAAAATACTGAACACAATTCACACAATCACACACCCAAACTGCAGAACGCCTCATATATCCTGCAGAGTGAAGCACTGCAACCACAACTACACACAGCATTATCACAATCACACTTCTGCACGAAATGACACTTCATTCATATTAGCAGAGTTCTGTCTGACCAGCGACACACTGCTGGCGTTATGAAGAGCGCTCTCATCTTCAGTGTGATTCGCCATAATACTAAAATAGTTCAAATTGTAGAAGATTCTTCAGATTGTTCACATGCACAGAAATATTTGCAGAGACACACACACACACACATGCTGTCCAAACATTTATTTTTTTGTTTTTCACCAAACAAGCAGTGAACTGAAGAAGACTGAAGTGTTAACAGTTAATGAGGTGTTTGGTCAGGTGACACATGTCGGCCAATCAGATCATGGAGTGTCGTTTTGAATGGCAGTGTTTTGAAATGGCAGACGTGACTTTGTCAGATTGTGTGTGTTACGCAGAGAACCGTGTTCAGTGTGTTTAAAAAGTGCCGTTTTGAATTGCAAATGTGTTCAGACTAGGGCTGTAACGATTCCTCGATTAAAGTCGAGTACTCGATTTTAAAAAATCCTCGATTGCAATTTACCTGTGTCGAGTAACCGGCAAAATACCGGAAGTGGCGCATTCCACAGACGAGAGTCCATGAACCGCATTATTACACAGTTTTCTAAGGCTACGTGATATATTTAACTGTTTACAATCATGATATTGTGAAATCACAAAGGCTAAGATTAAGTTAAATAAATATATGCGCAGTTTTTTTTTTCTCCCACAGAGAAGCATGACGGTTTTATTATTTACATGCGTGCAGATTGTGTTAAAAGTACCTCAGCTCCGTTCACAGTAAACGCTGCTCCACACATACTCAGTCTCTGCATGTGCTGTTTGTTTAAGTTTCCAATAATGTGCATTTGGGAACGCAAAACCCCGGACGCGTGTTTCATAGTAACTTACTGTCATCATTTATGCGTGGAGCGTCTCGGGTTTCTCAAACTCCATCTTTGCGTGCTGTGAGTTTATGTGGCTTATAACGTTAATCTGCACGCATGCTGCGCCGTTTCACAAGATTCCTAACGCAGCTCATTTATAAATCTTCGCCAACACAGGAGAATACATAAGTATGTTTCTGAATATATTCAGAAATATATTCGCAATCGCATATATTCTCATGTGCGAATTGTTGTTCATCGCGATTTCAAAATAAAAGTTTAACCCTTGCACTGCTTGCATGTTTTGACGTGCACATGTTCTTTTCAAGAAATTACGGCAGCTGTTGCATTTCTATCGTACAGAAGTGACCAAATATGAAAGATTAAGTTGACATTTGAATTAAATGTTATGTTTATTAGTTATCATATATTTTACATGGTGTATTTTAACAGCGTTGTTCAATAAAACCCATATGATTACTTCGATACTTTATTTGAACCAATAATTATTGCTTGTTATTATTTGGGTAACACTACAATAAGGCTCATTAGTTAACATGAATGTATTAATCAACATGAACTAACAATGAACAATAGCTACATTTGTAACAAACATTTGTTCATACAAATACAGCTGTTCATTGTTTGTTCATGTTAGTTCATTACATTAATGTTAACAAATACAACCTTTAATTTTAATAATGTATTAGTAAATGTTGAAATTAACATGAACTAAGATTAATAAATGCTGTAGAAATAAATATTGTTCATTCTTAGTAACTAATGAACCATATTGTAAAGTGTTACCTATTTGTCTTTAAGTAATTTTAAAGGCTGTTGTTCACTTGGATCTATTTTTATTACCACAATTTTTTATCCGATTACTCGATTAATCGATGGAATAATCCGTAGAATACTCGATTACTAAAATAATCGATAGCTACAGCCCTAGTTCAGACTTTTGGAGACGTGAGAAGAGGTTTTGCTCTCTGTGTGTGTGTGTGTGTGTGTGTGTGTGTGTGTGTGTGTGTGTGTGTAAATAACTGTGCTGTGTGTGTCAGTTTAGTGCGTTAGCAATTAGAAAAAACTGTAAGCCATTGAAACAGAATCCAGATAAATGGAAACCCCAAAAAACAGGGAATTTGGGAAAAGTGAACTGCAATCTGTGTCGAAGTTGTGAAAATAGAATGATATTGTGAGATTACTTGCTCGTGATGCTCATGTTCAGATGATGTCACTTCCTGTGTGTCACATTTTATTGTTCCTTTTTTTTAA
>CM040819.1:50002182-50057182 GCA_022828995.1 Vimba vimba | reverse complement strand
TCTGGCGTTCATGGCGAGTCCGCATCGTCAACTTCATCTTTGCAGCGACACAGAAAACACCAGTTTATTACTAAACAATTAAATGTCTCCTTGCTATTTAGATATATAGAAGCTCCTTGCTTCTTTGTGGCAAGTTTTATGCGTGCGGCTTATTATCCTGTAGGCTAGCCTATTAAATTAATATAAAGGGGCGATTTGTCCACGGATGGCTTAAATGAACAACTACTAGTCGACTAGAAAAAAAAAAATTGTCGGAGGTAGCCCTTATTCCACATATTTTCGAACCAACAGGCCATCTGTGTTGGGGGAGCGACCGTAAGAGGAGCGGAATATTCAGAAATGCGCTCTCAGCTCACAAGCTCTGATCGGAACAAACCCGAACCTCACTGTCTGCTGAACTTGCGCAGAAACATCAAAATAGACATAGCCAGCTTTTTAAAATTGTTGTTAAAACTAAACATTTAGACTATTTTAGTAGCCAACAAATTATGAGCTTATTGACGATTTTTTATAATTCTTGACAAAATTAGAATTCTTTTTTTTTTTTTTTCAACAACGCAATGATGAGCATTTACTAGCCTACTTTTAAAAAAATGCGGGTCGGGTACAATATTTTCTTTTTCTTTTTTTGCGGTCCGAGTTGCGGGCGGGTTAGTTGAAAACGTCGGTCGGGTGCGGGTTGTTTATACATTGACCCGCGCATCACTGGTGTCTAATGATTCGGATCACAACGTCAAAAATAGAATTAATACAACGCCACAGCAAGAAAAACAAACACCCTGTACCTGTTAAAAATGAACTGGGCAAAAAACAGCTATCTGTTATGCCGAGTTCTGTAAAAGAACATTGTAATTAACGTAATTTCGCATTGTTTGTAATTTCTTGTTGTTGACTCAATAATAAACTGCAATTTCAGAGTTAGATCTGTTTGTTTGTGTTTCATATATTAATATTACATTATGTAAAACGTCCAACTGTTTACAAATCAAAATCCGGACATACTGTGATGCATGTATGAATTATCATGTTAGACTAAGTTAGTAATGTAATGGCCTCTATAGAGCCCGAATTTGCTTTTATATAAGTTAACCTTGTTTACGTTACTTTACGACCTGCAACATATCATGACTGCACACACAGTGTTGCCAACTTAGCGCCTTTGTCGCTATTTTTAGCGACTTTTCAGACCCCTTTAGCGACAATTTTTCAAAAAAGCGACTAGCGACAAATCTAGCTACTTTTTGGACAAACCTCAGTAACCTCCAAATGTTGCCAGCACAGTCCCGCGAGCGCGAGGTTTGCGTTCTCCCTGCCGTCACACACCTCTCTGCGTCTACCCTGTTCAGTGAATGGCTGAGAGAGGAGCAGCGGCTCGGACGGAACAGACGTGAATGAGCAGTGTTGTTTCCACGGACTTATCCACTTATCTTTTGTTTTATATTTAAAGAATTTAATTTTACCATTTTATTTTATTACTTGTGCTTATCACTTGTAATACTCACTATCACGTGCTTTAGTTCACCCAGTTTCCGAACTCTCTCAATTCAGATAATTTTACACATATAAAAAATAGTCATTCAACAGCTGTACAAAAAAATATAGTACATGAGAACAGCTTTATTGGACATTCGGCTATATTATATTATATTATAGTATGTAATATTAAAATACAGTATGTGAGCATGATTTTAACGAGAAAAAACATTAGGCAGGCAGAACGCAAGTATGCCGCGATGACGTCATGAATATGCTAATTGGCGTATGACGTCATCTAGCGACTTTTAGCGACTTTTAGGGGAGGCGTTAGCTACTTTCCTTTGAAAATAGTTGGCAACACTGCACACATATAACGTTACTTTACTGTAAATCAAAGATTTGACGATGGATTATGAAGCCTTAGTACCTCTGACCGTGGCGATTATATTAAAAAACTTACTCTCAGCAATGGTGAGATCTTGCCGGATCCCTATACAATAATACCTGACGATCTTCTTTGGATTGTGGATGACAAGAAGTGGCCAGCAATTGTATGGCCTGATATATATAATTATCTAATTCAGACACCAAGTGTGTATACAAGAGAAATGATTAGAGCGTACAAATCCCTTGATGCATACAACTACGTGCTATGTGGTCATGTGGTCATGTGCAGCTCGTCAAATACTTTGATGCTGCACCGGATTTTTGCGTGTTGAGGTCAGATGTACTCCGGTACGAACTAAGAGCGCGGGTCTTTTGCCCCCTGGTTGCGTGGGCTTAACTGGGGCTACACAAATTTTTGACGGGGCTTTAGCGCCCCCTAGCCCCGGTGTAGCGCCGTGCTTGCATGTACGCACACTCACACAAGCACACTCACTCTCACACACTCTCTCTCTCACACACGCACACACAGCTCATTTACACACTCATGCACACACTCACTCTCTCTCTCACACACACACACACACACACACACACACACACACACACACACACACACACACTCTCCCTCTCTCTCTCTCTCTCTCTCTCTCTCTCTCTCTCTCTCTCACACTCACACACACACACACACACTCACAGCTCATACACACACTCACGCACAAACTCACTCTCTCTCACACACACTCACACATGCACACTCACTCACACACACACACTCACAGCTCATATACACTCACGCACACACTCACTCTCACACACTCACACATGCACACTCACTCTCTCTCACACACACACACTCAGCTCATACACACTCACGCACACACTCACTCTCACACACACACTCACTTGCGTGTACACACTCACACATGCACACTCTCTCTCACACACACACACACACACACACACACACACACAGCTCATACACACACTTACTCGCATGTACACACACTCACACATGCACACTCGCGCGCGCGCGCGCGCACACACACACTCACTCGCTCATACACACACTCGCATATACACACTCGCATGTACACACTCACACATGCACACTCACTCTCTCACACACACACACACAGTCTCACACTCTCACACACACACAGTCTCACAGCTCATACACGCACTCACGCACGCACTCACTCTCTCACTCTCTCACACACACACACACACACACACAGTCTCACTCTCTCACACACACACAGTCTCACAGCTCATACACGCACTCACGCACGCACTCACTCGCTCATACACACACTCGCATACACACACTCGCACTCACACATGCACACTCACTTTCTCTCACATGAGTTTATAACACGTTTATAACATGTTTGCGGTGTTGAACTATATAGCCAATCACAGACATATGTGTTGATTTCTTGAACGCGATGGCCAATCAGAAGCATTTCTGACAGAGTCCCCTCACCGCTCAACTGAGTGCTGCACATCCTCTGATTATAACTAACGAAGCGTTGACATTATGGAAGATTAATTGTGCTTCAGCTTCACTGATAATAACTGAGTTTAGTGAGATCGCGATGTCAGATTTGTAGGAGTTATGAAGCGAGCGCACATTCAGTCGTGGCAAACACACAGTAGCAGCTTTCATGTTAAATTAACAGTGGCTTGTGAATGTTAAAGGAATACTCCACTTTAAAATGAAAATTCTGTCATCATATATTATACTCACCCTCATGTTGTTTCAAACCTGTATGAATTTCTTTCTTCTGCTGAACAGAAAGGAAGATATTTAGAAGAATGTCAGTAACCAGACAGTTTCTGGGTCCCATTGACTTCCATAGTAGGAAAAAAATATACTATGGAAGTCAATGAGACCAGAAAAGTAAAAGTATAAAAGTAAAAGTATTTCATGCAGGTACAGAAAAAAAATCTATTTCTGCGTGCGGGAGCGGGAACACATGTGTGCGCAGGTCTCGACTCTGGTGTGTGTGTGCGCAGGTCTCGACTCTGGTGTGTGTGTGCGCAGGTCTCGACTCTGGTGTGTGTGTGCGCAGGTCTCGACTCTGGTGTGTGTGTGCGCAGGTCTCGACTCTGGTGTGTGTGTGCGCAGGTCTCGACTCTGGTGTGTGTGTGCTCTGCTCACTGGTCTGGTTAATGACTCTGTAGAGTTACAGCAGAACCTGAATGTCTCATCTCTGATCACGTTTGCATCGTTGATTCTGTGTAATAAAGCTGAGGTGTGTGTGTTGTGTAGAGAGTGTTTGCAGTGCTGATCAGACGTCTACAACCGTCGCCCCGACACAAACACCCAGAACCACAGCTGCACCCCCCGCCCCCCCATCCACCCCGGACCGGGGCAACTACAGCGTTACCAACGGCAACGGCACCATCTGTCTACTGGCGCTGATGGGGCTCCAGCTCAACATCACACACCTCTCAAAGTCCCTGAACAAGGTGACACACACACGCACACACACACACGCACGCACGCACGCACGCTCGACCCCTAAACATATCCAACACACACTCGACCCCTAAACATATCCAACACACACACACACTCAACCCCTAAACATATCTGACACACACACACTCAACCCCTAAACCAGAGTTCTCAAACCGGTTCCACGGAGGGCCTAGTGTATGCAGGTTTTTGGTCTTTCCCTTCAATTAGTGCCCAATTAAGACCTAGACTACCAGGTGAGGGGAGATCTTAACCAATTAGTGACCTACTCAATCAGTTTGGTTCAAGGTAAAAGAGAAAACCTGCATACACTAGGCCCTCCGTGGAACCGGTTTGAGACCACTGCCCTAAACATATCTGACACACACACTCGACCCCTAAACCTATTCATCACACACACACTCACTCTCACTCTCACTCTCACGTCCTGCTGTCGTCATGTTTCCCGCCGCTGACGCTTCATCTGATCCCTCCACAGAGCGTCAGTGAGGTCGTGAACCTGCAGCCCAACAGCACCAGGGCCTCGGGGTCATGCGGGGTCACGGTCGCCACCCTCATGCTGACCCAGGACCTGACCAACCTCACGTTCACCTTCACACAGGTCAGACTCTCTCTGTTCCCTGTGTCATGTGACACTTCCTCCCTCTGATCATGTGACGCTTCCTCCCTCTGATCATGTGACGCTTCCTCCCTCTGATCATGTGACTCTTCCTCCCTCTGATCATGTGACTCTTCCTTCCTCTGATCATGTGACTCTTCCTTCCTCTGATCATGTGACTCTTCCTCCCTCTGATCATGTGACTCTTCCTCCCTCTGATCATGTGACTCTTCCTTCCTCTGATCATGTGACTCTTCCTCCCTCTGATCATGTGACTCTTCCTCCCTCTGATCATGTGACGCTTCCTCCCTCTGATCATGTGACGCTTCCTCCCTCTGATCATGTGACGCTTCCTCCCTCTGATCATGTGACTCTTCCTCCCTCTGATCATGTGACTCTTCCTCCCTCTGATCATGTGACTCTTCCTCCCTCTGATCATGTGACTCTTCCTCCCTCTGATCATGTCTCGTGTGTCGCTGCAGAACTCAATAATAATATAATAATATAAGATGATATTTGATGACTCTAGATGGGCTTATATCTCTATATGGAGTAAATGAGCTGTTCCTCTGGGTCCTAAAGCCAGTTCCTCTTCAGTGTGCATTCAGATACACATGTAGTTGATACAACAATAATTTTTGGTAAAGTTTTAGCATTTTTAGTTTGAATTTTGAGCATTTTTAGGTGTTTCTATGTGTACTGAAGCATTCCTCACATTCCATTCATTCCTAAGGGGGTCAAATTGACCCGTGAATGAAGGATTCGTTACTTTTTAAAATTTTAACTACAAAACTCCTCAAATCCACTGTGTCTCTCTGATCATGTGACTCTTCCTCCCTCTGATCATGTGACTCTTCCTCCCTCTGATCATGTCTCGTGTGTCGCTGCAGAACTCGACCACGCAGAAGTTTCATCTGAGCGCTGTCGTCGTTTCTGCCTTCTGGTCCGACATGACGGGTGAGTGAGTTCGGGACTCGAGACTCTAGTGTTAGTGCGTTCAGTCAGGGCTTTTCAGACTTCTCCTATATCAACATGTTGATCCTAGGGGTGCAACGGATCGCAGTTGATCCGTACGTACCGTATATGTACATGTATGATGATTCACGGTAAAAATGAGAAATGCTTTGGCAATACAGTGTAACCGTCTTCATGCCAATAAAGCACATTTTGAATTGAATTGAAAGAGAGAGAGACGTTTTAGAGAATGCTCGAACACCGAATTGATTCCTCTTTCGCGTTTCTTTGCTCTTGAACGGACACACACACACACACACACACACACACACACACACACACACACACACACACACACACACACACACACACACACACACAATAGTCTAAATACTCGTCTCTGCAAGTGTTCTCTCTGTCATCAGTGAACAGTGGAGAAAGAAACCGGATGTTTTCGGTCTTAAAGTGACAGTAGCCTAATATTCCTGCTGTCGTCTGTGTCATTAATGTTAATAAAACAACAAATACAGCTTTAACAAAGATGAAACTATATTTAATTTCTACAGTGAACAAATAGTGTTATTTTACATTTAGTCTTAATTATTAATTTCTGTACCTGAATACCATTGTGACCTTGTTATTTAGTATTAATCTCTGCTTGTAATTTGTGTATTTGTTCTTATTTTATTACTGACTGTTCACTTGTTTAATAATGTTTGAACTTTATCAGTTAGGCTAGTAGTTTTTAATGCGAGATCGAAAAACTTCAGGTGAGCTTTTTTAGTAATAAATGAAAAGCAAATTTACACCCCCCCCCCCCCCCCATTCATTCATTCATTTATTCATTAATTTATTTATTCATTTTATTTTTGCTGATCCGAAAAATGATCCGATCCGTGAATTTTGTGACCCGTTGCACCACTAATTGATAATTGATCCACACCCGACTGTATAATCCAGAACGTTCCGTCTGTGGAATCAAACCCAGTGTTTCTGACTCCTAAAAGCACAGCTGATGAAGTTTGATGTTGTTCTGATGGTTTGATAGATCGGTTCGAGGCGAGTAACGTCTCCCTGGACCTCCTGCAGTGCAGCGTGGGTCGCTCGTACATGTGCAGCACTGAGCAAACGCTCGCTGTGGTTCCCAGCTTCTCCATCAACACCTTCAGTCTGCAGCTCCAGCCCTTCAACGTCACCGAGAACCGCTTCTCTGCAGGTACTGACCCGTGTCATGTGATCGCTGCTCACAGTCGCTTTAAATCCTCCACATCTTTCCCTCGCGGGTCAAAACGACCCGAAGCCCTAAAGTAATACCTGTCCAGAAAGCTTATTTTATTTAATTTTGATAATATCTTTTCGATTTTTTAAATGCAATTTTTTTTGGAGATTTTTTTTTATTTTTTATTTTATTTACCTTTAAATTACTAGATTTGATCAATAAATAATACATAAATAGTAATTTAAAAATTAAACTTTCAACTTAAATTCAAAATAACTCACAATTTCATGCATTGTGTGTCTTTGACCTCTTTTGAAAATAAATAATATAAGATGATATTTGATGACTCTAGATGGGCTTATGTCTCTATATGGAGTAAATGAGCTGTTCCTCTGGGTCCTAAAGCCAGTTTCTCTTCAGTGTGCATTCAGATACACATGTAGACATTAGGGCTGCACGATGTGTCGTTGAAGCATCGATATCGCGATGTACGAATCCACGATGGCTGTCGTAGTTGATCCGTGATTCATTAACCGTACGGGCCAGCTGCTCCCCGGCCCTTGACGCATGTGATTCGCGGATTAATTGCACAGCTTAACCATCATAGAGTGAAAGTTTATCATTTGCATGTGTTTTTAAGTCCTGTCAGTTTAACAGGGCACATATAAGAACGAGCAGAAAGAGAGAGCGAGAGAGCCTTCACCTTCACCGTCTTCAAACGAGCGCTGTCTTGCTCTCTCTCCCTCGTGCATATTAATCAAAATCAATTGACACGATGATGTCGAGCAAAGAAAAAAACTATCCAGTGATGAAATGTTTTCTGTGTTGACAAATCTTGTGCGATATCCTAAACTGCTGAGATAATTACACAACGCGTGCCGTAGACTACACGTCCGATTCGCGAACTAATGATTCCTTTGAACCGATTCAGTTTAATGAATGGTTTAAACAACTGACCTGTCCAACACTGAACTCACGAGACGTCTGAATTGGTGTATAAAAAAATCTGTAACACTTTACAATAATGTTCTATTTATTAAACTATTTAACTACATTAGTTAACATTTACTATTAGTAAACTGCACTTCTACAACATTATTTCAACATTTAGGCTATAAGCCTATATTATTGAAATCAAAAGTTGTACAGTATTTGTTAACATAGTTAATGCACTGTGAAGTAACATTACCAAACAATGAACAGCTGTATTTTTATAAACTAAGATTATCAAAGATAATAAATACAGTAACAAAAGTATTGCTCATGGTAAGTTCATGTTAGTTATTAGATACATTAACTAATGTTAACAATTCAAACCATATCCTAAAGTTACAAACAAATAATTTACTCTAATTTAAATAATACTCTGATGTTTAAATCATTTAAAATGAGAATGTAAGTCTGCTCACCCCATTTTTGTTTGTAAGAAAAAATTAGATTAGATTTCATATCGCAATATATATCGCAGAAAAATAAAATATCGCAATGTCATTTTTTCCCAATATCGTGCAGCCCTAGTAGACATTATACAATCATTTTTTGTGTACTGAAGCATTCCTCACATTCCATTCATTCCTAAAGGGGTCAACCACAAAACTCCTCGAATCCATTAAAACAAATTCTGTGTATTCGTGGTTCAAGTGGAGTCTTAGACCCCTCTGATGAACACTCCATTTTTGAAAAGTTCAAAATGACCCGAGGGAAGATGATGGTGAAGTCAGTCACTGGGAGTTTGATTCCTAAAGAGTCTGTGACACATCCTGTGACACAACTTCTGACTCAACCAATCACGTGAGTTTAGGGCGGGGCTATCTGACTGACTGACCAATGGTGGATGTGTGTTTGAAACAGTCATTAATGTTGCAGTTCTGTGTGTAACATTCAAAATCAAATCAAACAAACAGAATAACACCACTGACCAATCACAATTGTGTGTGTGTGTGTGTGTGTGCGCGCAGCGGAGGAGTGTCGTGTGGATCGGGAGAACATGCTGATTCCCATCATCGTCGGAGCGGCTCTGGCTGGTCTGGTTGTGATCGTCCTCATCGCGTATCTGATCGGGAGGAAGAGAACACACGCCGGGTACCAGACCATCTGATCTTCATCATCACCATCATCATCATCCTCCGTCTGGGCTGTGATTGGCTGCAGCTGGACTGAGTGAGTGTGTGTGTGTGTGAGCGAGAGCTGGTTCATTCGGTTCTTCCTTGCTGTGAGGTCAGAGGTCAGGGGACACTGGTGTGTGTGTGTGTGTGTGTGTGTGTGTGCGACTGTCGTCTGTCTCCCAGCGACTCGTTTTCTGTTGTTCAGTTTCTTCCTTTAAAGCCGTTATATTAAAGAATCTGTGTAAATAATGATTGCTTTAGGTCAGAGGTCACGAGTGAGATCAACCAGTTCATATCGAGTCTGACAAACCTTCACTCATCCTCTTTTATAAAAATCATTCAGAAATGTAATTTTATTATTATTATTATTATGTTTTTATTCTAAAAATGTTCTTCAGTAACACTTTAATAAGCTCTCATTTGTTGACATCAGTCATTAACATGCATAAAAACATTTATGAATCTTTTTTTAATATTAGTTAGCAAAAATGTTCTTTAATGTTAACAGGTTCAACTTATGATCTTAAATTATTAGTAAATGTTGAGATTAACATTAAAAGTAGTTATTTGTTATTCGACTCGTGTTAACAAATGAAACCTTATTACTGTGTTCTGTGTGTGTAGTCATTTCAGTCGGCTTCGTGTAACAATAATAGAAGTGTATGACATCACCTCATTTACATAAGTGTGTGTGTGTTGGTTTGTATACTACATGCATGTGCTCCTCCTGTCGTGTGGGTTCAGGGGTCAGGGGTCAGGGGTCAGGGGTCAGGGTTCCGTCACATGGATGAATAAACATACGGAACCATTTTATTCCAAATGTAGAAATGCAGTTTCTGTGAGGATTAGTGTAGAGGATAGAAAATATCATTAGCTCAGTATAAAAACCAGTGTGTGTGTGCGTGCGTAAGTGTGTGTGCGTGTGTGTGTGTGTGTGTGTGTGTGTGCGTGTGTGTGTGTGTGTGTGTGTGTGTGTGTGTGTGTGAGAGAGACAGTGAGACTGGCATTAAATGCCACCTGATATTAATAATTTATGTTTGTTTTAGTTATATAGAAACATGAAACCTGAATAGAGCCGCTGGTGAATTACCCATGATCCCACACACACACACACACACACACACGATCAGCAGCTGTCAGTGTAACTGATGATGATGATGAAGGGTCAGTTTGTTGCTGGAGTGAAAAGGGAATTTGTGAGTCTGTCTGTTTAACGAGAGTGAATGAGATCCGAGTCTGAAAACGGGATGTTGTGGTTTTCTGGGATGTTTATAAGAAACTCTTCGCTGTGTTTAAAGTGCATGTCATCTTCATCATCATCATCATCATCAGAATGACACGACACGTGCGTCAGTGTGTTTATTACGAGCATTAAATGCTGTTAAAGGCTCAAAGATCCTGTAGATGATGATGATGAAGACGATCATGTTTCATGGGTTTGATCTGCTTTGGAGTTCTTTATCATGGTGAGCTTGATGGGTCACATGACGTGTCATTGGGTCATGTGACTCCAGTGCCGTGTTTGCTGGTTTCTGTTACTTTTGTAGCGAATGTTTCATTCTTTTTATGCATCAGGGTTTGAGGTTAATAAATACATAATGACCTTCACTCTGTGTCTGTGTTTAATAATAACCTCAGCTGTCGTCATGAGCAGCTCCCAGAATGCAACAGAATATTCTGCCCAGTTAATATAAGACTAATGCTTCAAATGATTATATACAGTGTTCTTTTAGAATTTTATATGCTAGAATAGTATTTATCAGTATTTTGATCAATATTCAGTTTTCATTTTAAAGTCTCATTAGTTTAGTCATGAGAGGCTTCTTCCTCTCCACTGGGAGTCTATGGCAGCCGTATGAACCGTAAGTATGCAAATTATGAAAATTGGCACATGTGTAGTGATGGTAATGAATAGCAATCTGACCAACTTTGGGGTTTCTAGGATTAACTCTATAGCGCCACCACCAGTTCAAATATTCACCTTTCAAATGGTTTTAACCTTTGAACCCTTTGTTCTAGAAAAATGAAATCCTCATGTTGATCACATTCAACGTCTTACACTAAGACTCCGCCCATTACAGTAGTGGCCATTTTGAACAGTACAGTATTCCATTAGTTCGCAACTCCCTTCAAAATTTGCCCAATTCTTACATAAATGGGCTCAGAAATGACTCAACAGATTTTTTTAATTCATCTTTGTTCAAAAGTTATGATGTGGCAAACTTAATGTCGACCCAAAATTGATTCAGAGGCTGCATCTCTGTAGTGATGGGAAGTTCAGATCATTTTACTGACTCTCTCGTTCATCAAAATGAACGAATCTTTATTCGAGTCATTTCGTTCATTTAAGGGGCTTTAAATGTTATACTTTTAACAGCCAAATTCCCAGAAAACTTCCACCCGTGCAATCGTGATCATATTTTGAATTAAGAAATCATTATAATGCAGCCAAAGATAATTTACAGGGAACATAAATATTTAATTATTTGGTTCCTTTCGTTCATGACGAATCACTTGTATCTCGGCCAAACTTTGATCGATCAAAATGAAACTCGGTACGTTTCATCGGATATCTTGTCAATGCTGAATCTTGGGATACCGATTTTGCCAGGATCAGACGAACCACCAGTCCGCCATTTTGAAATTTATCATAAACGATTTGACATTGGCACAAAATTTGGTAGGGATCATTGACAGCATGTTCTGAAGGAACCTGAGAAGTTTGAGCACAGCGCCACCTAGTGTTCCAGAGATAGAAGGACTTTTGCAAAATTTAGTTTTTTCTGTCCTTGCATTCCTTGATTTATGCCGATTCTGATGATCTAATTTTCCATTATTTTGTTCGTCCACCATTTTGATTTGAATGAAAACGTTTTTTCTCTTCCTTGAGATTTCTATTAAATCTATTTCTTAGACTCGCTGTGAAGAGTTTGTGTAGATCAAACACTCATTATAGCACACACACACAACCATCGGCGTTCTTTTTCAGTCAGTTTTATTTCACAGTATTATTGGTCTTAAACTACGAAGAAATGATTGCGGTTCAGGCGAAAGCGCATCTCGAGTCCAGCATCTGATTATTCTACATCTATACACACATTCTCAGACTTCTACAAATGTAAGAAAATACACATCTTCATGACAGAGTCTGCTAGTGCACACTACTGAGCGAGCATCTGCAGACTAACAGCGGGAATGTTTGAGTGTTGACGTCAGGATTCTCCGGCTACGATCCGCGCACGGCAGCTCTCGCGCAGCTTCGACACGGTGGACTTGGAGAGACTCCCGGGATCCAGGAAGATTGCCTGGAAAACAGTAAGTATCCCTGCGGATCAGTAGGTAACTGATGGCATCACATGCTAAACAAATTACCTCATCAGATTCCAAAAAACGAAATACTTGTGATTAAATTTCAAAATAAATAGTACAATTTTAATTGATTACTTAAAGTTCACAAAATGGCAGTGAATTATATAATTAATTGATTCTCCCCAATTCTTCTTTTTTTATCCTTTAAAGTCCCCCTGTACTCAATCATTTATCCCTTAAGACTCATCTTTGATCACCAAAATTACATTTTTAAAAGTTTTTTCTTTGAAAATAAACCGTGTTTTTGAGACTGTCTTTGTTTCACTGCAGTTTTACTCAGCAATGCTGTCGACTTATGAATTTACACATGGTTTGTGTTAAAGCAGATTAAAAACACCATATAGACACATAAACAACATTAAAAGCTGGATTCTCACCACAGGGGGACTTTAAATTTTCAATATTGACAACCCTTGATCAATCGTTTTAGTGTGTTATTGAATATGGCATTGTTTATGTATTTGGTTTAAGACTAGATCTGCTGCTCCTGCAGAGCAATAATTGACTTTCTACTGTGAACAGACACACAGACGTGCGAGCATCAGAGATCTGCTGCACAAACAGACATACACAGATCCCACAGCAGATCTAGGCAGGTGGAGCTGGGGAGGGTGAGGGGTTCAGACGAAATACCTTACAGCAAACACTCAACCAGACTATCTTAATGTTGAGCAAGCAATCTTATTGGCTGCAGGATCAGCAGAGGCCAATCAGCTTGTGCCATGCAGTAATGATGTGATTGCTTGTAGATTGCATGTAAAAGGACCGGTTTTAATTGACCATTTATTAAGATCAAAAAAAAAATTATATATATTTTTATGATGATGATGATGATGTTCTAATCCAACCAAACCTGGCAAGAGTGAAGAGTGAAAACCCTTAAAATGATCAGTAAGGCTTTGAGTTTCACCTGCATGAAGGCGTGGCAGTCGTGGACGAAGGCTCCTCTGGTGATGCGTTTGAAGCGCTCGCAGACGTCGGGCAGGTTCTGGGCCTGCAGGATCAGGTCCTGATGGTGTCGGATCAAAGTCAGAGCCACACGGAACAGGATCTTCGAGCCCTCGTAGAACAGACAGTCCCAGACCCGGAGCACCGTCTGACGGGAGCAGAAGCAGAGGGTCAGTGCGGAGCCGGCGGGTCACATGATCGCCGGGTCACATGATCACGCTTCCGTACCTCCACGGGCAGGACGTCGATGAACAGGCAGATGAACCAGCGCGAGACCACCAGAGACCACATGACCCCGTGATCCTGCATGAGCCGCCAGACCGCCGGAGCCTTGAGCCGTACCAGCTCTCCCAGAACCTCCTGATCCGCCTTCAGACCCAGCATAGCCGGACCGTAGTAATCTGAGGGTGAGGAGGAACACCGTCAAACACACACACTCTCACACACACTCACTCAATCACTCTCACTCACTCACAAACACACACTCACACCATGGGTGCTTCTCAATATCCCTCCTCGCTCCTCCATCCTATGACCCGGAAACCGATCGAGCTCAGACATCTTGAAGGACGTCTCAATTCTCTAATTGCACCGCGAGGAGGCGAGGAATGAAGAGTGAGGAACAAAGAGTGAGGAACGAGGAGGAGGCGAGGAATGAGGAGGAGTGAGGAACGAGGCGAGGAGTGAGGAATGAGGATCAAGAAGTGAGGAACAATGAGCGAGGAGATGAGGAGTGAGGAACGAGGAGGCAGCGACGAATGAAAAGCGAAGAATGAGGAGGCAAGGAATGAGGAACGAGGAGTGAGGGATGAGGAGGAGGCGAGGAGTGAGGAACGAGGAGGAGGCGAGGAGTGAGGAATGAGGAGGAGGCGAGGAGTGAGGAACGAGGAGGAGGAGAGGAGTGAGGAACGAGGAGGAGGAGAGGAGTGAGGAACGAAGAGGAGGAGAGGAGTGAGGAACGAGGAGGAGGCGAGGAACGAGGAGGAGGCGAGGAACGAGGAGTGAGGAATGAGGATGAGGCGAGGAACGAGGAGTGAGGAATGAGGAGGAGACTAGGAGTGAGGAACGAGGAGGAGGCGAGGAGTGAGGATTGAGGAGGAGGCGAGTAACGAGGAGTGAGGAACGAGGAGGAGGCGAGGAGTGAGGAACGAGGAGGAGGCGAGGAACGAGGAGTGAGGAACGAGGAGGAGGCGAGGAACGAGGAGTGAGGAATGAGGATGAGGCGAGGAGTGAGGAACGAGGAGGAGTGAGGAATGAGGAGGAGGCGAGTAACAAGGAGTGAGGAACGAGGAGGAGGTGAGGAGTGAGGAACGAGGAGTGAGGATGAGGCGAGGAACGAAGAGTGAGGATGAGGCGAGGAACGAGGAGTGAGGAATGAGGAGGAGACGAGGAACAAGGAACGAGGAGGAGGCGAGGAACAAGGAGTGAGGAATGAGGAGGAGGCAAGGAACAAGGAGGAGGCGAGGAATGAGTAGTGAGGGATGAGATAGGAATGAGGAGGAGGCGAGCGAGGAGTGAGGAACGAGGAGGCAAGGAACAAGGAGGTGAGGAATGAGGAGTGAGGAGGAGGCAAGGAATGAGTAGCGAGGAGGAGGCGAGGAACGAGGAGGAGGCGAGGAACAAGGAGTGAGGAATGAGGAGGAGGCGAGGAATGAGTAGCGAGGGATGAGAGAGGAACGAGGAGGAGGTGAGGAACAAGGAGGCGAGGAACGAGGAGTGAGGAGGAGGTGAGGGATGAGAGAGGAACGAGGAGTGAGGAAGCTTCCAGAGGACTCATGAGCGAGGATGCATGGGTGTCGAGAAACCTGACACGGGTATAAATTCTCCGCCCCCTTCACATCTGTCACAATAATTTTAATTCATGCTTTACCTTTGCAGTTTAAATAAATCTTATAACATACATACATCAACAGGGCATCTTGTTTTATCTTTATTATTTATTCATTTCTTAAAGAACCAAACTTTAACAACATAAGGGCAGATCCTTTGAGCGCTGCTGATGATGCTTTGAAGTGACACTCGAGTGATCAAGAATATTCCAATATACAAACAAGCTTTCCTTCGATTCCATTTTCCCCCTCGCATCCTTCAGGGAGTGGAGCTGAGACACGAGGAAAGGAAAGGAGGATGCACAAATAAGAAATGAGAAGGACCCACTCACTCACTCTAACACTCACTCACTCACTCACTCACACACTCACACTCAAACACACACTCTCTCACTCACTCACTTTCTCACTCACTCACTCACTCACTCACTCACTCACACTCAAACACACACTCTCTCACTCACTCACTCACTCACACACTCACACTCAAACACACACTCTCTCACTCACTCACTCTCTCACTCACTCACTCACTCACTCACACTCACTCACTCACTCACTCACTCACTCACACTCAAACACACTCACTCACTCACTCTAACACACACTCACACTCTCACTCACCCTCAAACACTCTCACTCACTCACTCACTCTAACACACACTCACTCACTCACACTCAAATACACACTCACTCTCACTCAAACACACTCACTCACTCACTCTAACACACACTCACACTCTCACTCACCCTCAAACACTCTCACTCACTCACTCACTCACTCTAACACACACTCACTCACTCACACTCAAATACACACTCACTCTCACACTCACTCACACTCAAACACACACTCACTCACTCACTCACACACACACTCTCTCACTCATCCACTCACTCACTCACTCACACTCAAACACACTCACACTCACTCACTCACCCACTCACTCACTCACCCACTCACACACGCTCGCTCACTCACTCACTCACTCAAACACACTCACTCACTCTCACACTCAAACACACTCACACTCACTCACTCACTCACTCACTCACTCTCACACACACTCAAACACACTCACTCACTCACTCTCAAACACTCACTCACTCACCCACTCACTCACTCTCTCACCCTCAAACACTCTCACTCACTCACTCACTCACTCAAACACACACACTCACTCACTCACTCACTCACACTCTCACTCACTCTCTCACCCTCAAACACTCTCACTCACTCACTCACTCACTCACTCACTCTAACACACACTCACTCACTCTCTCACCCACTCACTCACACTCAAACACACACCCACTCACCCTCAAGACACCCACACTCACTCACTCTCTCACCCACTCACTCACACTCAAACACACACCCACTCACCCTCAAGACACCCACACTCACTCACTCTCTCACCCACTCACTCACACTCAAACACACACTCACTCACTCACTCACTCACTCACTCACACACTCACACACTCACACACTCTCTCACTCATCCACTCACTCACTCACTCTCACACTCTCTCACACTCAAACACACACCCACTCACTCACCCTCAGACACCCTCACTCACTCACCCTCACCCTCAGACACCCACACTCACACACTCTCACTCACTCACTCTCCTCACACACACACACACACTCACTCACTCTCACTCTCACACACACACACACACACACACACACACACACACAGGAAACACACCTGGCAGGATTCTGCCCAGTAACGCCTCCATCAGCCAGAAGGACGTCTCCTCGTCTTTACTGATGATGATCAGATATCCTGCGATGAAGTTCATTCCCTGCAGGAGGAAGAGTGTGAGAAACACCGACACGCAAAAACAGAACCAATTATATTATATATTTTAATTCTCTTCAATTATATCGAAGAGAATTAAAACTGAATTAAACTGCTAAAAAATAAGCAAAACATTTTATATTAAAAATAATTAAAACTTAATTCAATTTCTTTAAACAAAACATTTAATAATATTACAAGTAACAATAACTTAATTGAAAAACTAAAACCACAAAAAATGTAAGTTATCAGAAATAAACTTAAAAACAAAAATTATAATAATTATATTGAAGATAATTAAAACTGAATTAAAATGCCAAAAATAAAAAAATATTTAATTACATTAGAAATAATTAAAACTTATAGCTAAAAACAAGACATTTAATATTAAAATAATTAAAACAATTAAAATGCTAAAGGTAAAAATATATTTAACTATATTAGAAATAAACGTATTTTTTTTTTTTACAAATATATTGAAGATAATTAAAACTGAATTAAAGTGCAGAATTATTTAATTATATTAGAAACAAGTCAAACCTAATGCTAAAAACACACAAAAAAATCTTTAATTAAATTAAAAACAATTAAAACTTCAAATGCTAAAAAAAAACAAAGCTGAAATAATATTTATTTTTCCTCTCAATAACATCCAGAATCAGATGAAGTGCACAAACGCTCGATGTTTCTCTGTTCTGGATCATGAGCGTCTCATCGGCACTCAATCATTTGCATTGGAAATATTTTGCAAACTTTGCATTGGTTAAACAAACTGAAGCGCCGGTGGACACGAGATCCACGTATCCCAGCATGCATCAGAAGAACAGAAGATCCGTTACAGGTGATTCTCCTGAACTAAGCTTTATCCTGCTGTCCGTACAATCAGTGTGTGTTTGTGTGTGTGTGTGTGTGTGTGTGAGAGAGAGAGAGAGAGAGTGTGTGTTGTGTGTGACAGTACCTGGCAGTATCCCACAGCTTTATTATGGTGTCCGTACGCCACCAGTGTGTGTGTGTGTGTGTGTGTGTGTGTGTGTGTGTGTGTGTGTGTGTGTCAGACAGTACCTGGCAGTATCCCACAGCTTTATTATGGTGTCCGTACGGCACCAGTGTGTGTGTGTGTGTGTGTGTGTGTGTGTGTGTGTGTGTCAGACAGTACCTGGCAGTATCCCACAGCTTTATTATGGTGTCCATACGCCACCAGTGTGTGTGTGTGTGTGTGTGTGTGAGAGTGTGTCAGTACCTGGCAGTATCCCACAGCTTTATTATGGTGTCCATACGCCACCAGTGTGTGTGTGTGTGTGTGTGTGTGAGAGTGTGTCAGTACCTGGCAGTATCCCACAGCTTTATTATGGTGTCCATACGCCACCAGTGTGTGTGTGTGTGTGTGTGTGTGAGAGTGTGTCAGTACCTGGCAGTATCCCACAGCTTTATTATGGTGTCCGTAAGCCACCAGTGTGTGTGTGTGTGTGTGTGTGTGTGTGTGTGTGTGTGTGTGTGTGTGTGTGTGTGACGGTACCTGGCAGTATCCCACAGCTTTATTATGGTGTCCATACGCCACCTGTGTGTGTGTGTGTGTGTGTGTGTGTGTGTGTGTGTGTGTGTGTGTGTGTGTGACGGTACCTGGCAGTATCCCACAGCTTTATTATGGTGTCCGTAAGCCACCTGTGTGTGTGTGTGTGTGTGTGTGTGTGTGTGTGTGTGTGTGTGTGTGTGACGGTACCTGGCAGTATCCCACAGCTTTATTATGGTGTCCATACGCCACCAGCACGTTATACAGCGCCGACTGCAGACACGGATTCGCAGATCGACGGAAGTGCACGTTATCTGGGAAGGTTCTGTGCAGATCTACACACACACACACACACAGTTCATGCTGATGATGTTGCTGAACATGTAAAATTAGTAATGTGTCCATAACATTTCCTGAAGTCATTAGATTAATAATTAATAATGATGTGAACATGTTAAAGGGATAGTTCTTCCAAAGATAAAATTAGCCCATGATTTACTCGCCCTCAGGTCATCCTAGGTGTATATGACATTATTCTCTCAGACGAACACAATCTGAGTTATATTAATAAATGTCCTGACTCTATTGCAACCATCAGATTGAAGCTCAAAAAAGTGCATCCATCCATGGTAATAATGCACTTTTATGGACTTCAAAACCAGCCATTCACTGCCATTATAAAGCTTGGAAGAGCCAGGATATTTTTAAATATAACTCTGATTGTGTTCGTCTGAGAGAATAATGTCATACACACCTAGGATGACCTGAGGGCGAGTAAATCATGGGCTAATTTTATCTTCAGGTGAACTATCCCTCTAACTAACTAACATCACCACATGTATTTTAAATAGAAGTTTTCCTAAATGTTTTACATATGCAGTATTTTGCATACAGTTCTGGAACAGCAGGATAAACTGAGTGATCAAGTGTGTGTGTGTGTGTGTGTGTGTGTGTGTGTGTTGATCTGACCGGTGCGGATGCTCTCCAGTAGTTTAGGGTCGTGTTGTTGGTCCAGTAGTGAGTGATAATACCCAGGGTTCCTCTCCATCTTCTCCCGCGCTCCACTGGACTCCATCCACACCAGCGGCCGGTGCTCGTTGGGAACGCCTTTCCGTACGAACCGCTTCACTGCGTCAACAACACACACACAGAACCACTGTCAGAACACACACACACAGAGCCACTGTCAGAACACACACACAGAACCACCGTCAGAACACACACACACACACACACAGAACCACCGTCAGAACACACACACACACACACACAGAACCACCGTCAGAACACACACACAAACACAGAACCACCGTCAGAACACACACACACACACAGAACCACCGTCAGAACACACACACACACACAGAGCCACTGTCAGAACACACACACAGAACCACCGTCAGAACACACACACACACACACACACACACACACAGAGCCACTGTCAGAACACACACACACAGAACCACCGTCAGAACATATACACACAAACACACACACACAGAGCCACTGTCAGAACACACACACACAGAGCCACTGTCAGAACACACACACAGAACCACCGTCAGAACACACACACACACACACAGAACCACCGTCAGAACACACACACACACACACAGAACCACCGTCAGAACACACACACACACACACACAGAACCACCGTCAGAACACACACACACACACAGAACCACCGTCAGAACACACACACACACACAGAGCCACTGTCAGAACACACACACACACACACACACAGAACCACCGTCAGAACACACACACACAGAGCCACTGTCAGAACACACACACACAGAGCCACCGTCAGAACACACACACACACACACACACACACACAGAACCACCGTCAGAACACACACACACACACAGAACCACCGTCAGAAAACACACACACAGAACCACCCTCAGAACACACACACACACACAGAGCCACTGTCAGAACACACACACAGAACCACCGTCAGAACACACACACACACACACACACACACAGAACCACCGTCAGAACACACACACACAGAGCCACTGTCAGAACACACACACACAGAACCACCGTCAGAACATATACACACAAACACACACACACACAGAACCATTGTCAGAACACACACTTTCAGAACCACCATCAGAAACCACCGTCAGAACACACACACACACACACACAGAACCACCGTCAGAACACACACTTTCAGAACCACCGTCAGAACACACACACACACACACACACACAGAACCACTGTCAGAACACACACACAGAACCACTGTCAGAACACACACACACACACGCACACAGAACGACCGTCAAAACACACACACAGACACAGAACCATTGTCAGACCACACCCACAGAACCACCGTCAGAACACACACTTTCAGAACCACCGTCAGAACACACACACACACAGAACCACCGTCAGAACACACACTTTCAGAACCACCGTCAGAACACACACACAGAACCACTGTCAGAACACACACACATGCACACAGAACGACCGTCAAAACACACACACACACAGAACCATTGTCAGAACACACTTTCAGAACCACCGTCAGAACACACACACACACACAGAACCACCGTCAGAACACACACTTCCAGAACCACCATCAGAACACACACTTTCAGAACCACCGTCAGAACACACACACACACACACAGAACCACCGTCAGAACACACACACACACAGAACCACCGTCAGAACACACCCACAGAACCACCATCAGAACACACACTTTCAGAACCACTGTCAGAACACACACACAAACACAGAACCACCATCAGAACACACACTTTCAGAACCACTGTCAGAACACACACTTTCAGAACCACTGTCAGAACACACACACACACACAGAACCACCATCAGAACACACACTTTCAGAACCACCGTCAGAACACACACACAAACACAGAACCACCATCAGAACACACACTTTCAGAACCACTGTCAGAACACACACTTTCAGAACCACTGTCAGAACACACACACACACACAGAACCACCATCAGAACACACACTTTCAGAACCACCGTCAGAACACACACACACAGAACCACTGTCAGAACACACACACACACAGAACCACCGTCAGAACACACACACACAGAACCACCGCGTCAGAAAACACACCCACAGAACAACCGTCAGAACACACACACACACACACACAGAACCACCGTCAGAACACACACCCACAGAACCACCGTCAGAACACACACACACACACACACACACACACACACACACACACACACACACACACAGAACCACCATCAGAACACACACTTTCAGAACCACCGTCAGAACACACACACAAACACAGAACCACCATCAGAACACACACTTTCAGAACCACTGTCAGAACACACACACTTTCAGAACCACCGTCAGAACACACACACACACACAGAACCACCGTCAGAACACACACACACACACACAGAACCACCGTCAGAACACACACCCACAGAACCACCGTCAGAACACACACCCACAGAACCACCGTCAGAACACACACACACACACACACACAGAACCACCGTCAGAACACACACACACAGAACCACTGTCAGAACACACACACACACACAGAACCACCGTCAGAACACACACCCACAGAACCAATGTCAAGTTTATTTCTATAGCACAGTTTAAAACAACTTAGAGCTGAACAAAGTGCTTTACACAACGACAAATTATAACACCATTCACACAAAGAACAAACAAAAACAATAAAAGAGATTCTATTAATCTCTATAATACATTAAAAGCCAAAGAAAACAGAAGAGTTTTCAGCTTAGATTTAAAATCAGAGAGTGTTTGAGCGGTTCTAATACACAGTGGCTATTCCACAGTTTGAGGGCAATAACAGAGAAAGCCCGATCCCCTCTCATGTTCAGTCCTGCCCTAGGAACAGTCCGCAGCCTACGATCTAAAGCTCTGAGGGATCTCGATGGCTTGTGTATGGACAAAAGGCTTGACAAATAAGTAGGTTCCAGTCCGTTATAAATGGATTTTAAAATCAATTCTATAATGAACAGGAAGCCAATGAAAAGACATTAAAATTAGGGTAATATGTTCACGCTTGCGTACACCCAACAAAAGTCTAGCCGCAGAGTTTTGCACCATTTCAAGTCGAGAAATAGATTGTTGGTTTATTCCTACAAAGAGAGAATTGCAATAATCAAGTCGGGTAGAGACAAATGCATGAATTACCTTTTCAAAATCTTTAAGGGAGAGCCAAGGCTTAACTTATCCCAAAACTCTTAGATGGTAGAAGCTGAGTTTAACCCTAACTGAGTTTATCTGCTTGTCAAATTTGAGGGAGCCATCAAATAGAACAACTAAGTTCTTTACACACGGTTTATAAAAGGCAAGATAAGGGACTTCGTTTTTTATTTAAGGGGCCACCGGAGGAGTTTTGAGATCTGTAGTCAAAAAAGACATGACCCTCCCTTCGCCAGCAATAAATTTTTCTATGACCCTCCAAAATGATTGTGAAAAAAGGCATGACCCTCCCCGATAATTTATTGATTAGCCTACTTCTGTACTGGTTTGCGCTTGGCAAAGATGTTCAGATAGCCAGATAAACTCTTGCTTTCTCATCTTACTAGGGCTGTAACGATAGACCAAACCTACGATTCGGTTCGTATCACGATTTTAGATTAGAAAAAAATCATGTTTTTGGTGCTTATGCGGTGTGACGCGTTCAACATGTGGGCGGCGCTGCCAATAAAGCATCTAAAAGTTGTCACAAAGAACCAGCAAAAGTAATGATTATGAATATGTAAAATATAGCAAGGACACATTTTAATTGTTTATTAATAAACAAGTGTTTTCTGTGTCGACTGCAAAGATGAAGTTGACGATGCGTTGTGATCTTCGCAGAACACGCCAGAGAGAAATGCACATTTTATACGGATTACAAGAGAGCAGTCTGTTTTCTTTCGTTTTGAATTGTTCTTAAAAGTAGACATTTCAAGCTTTCTATATATTTCTCAGGTCTGTGAGGCAAGTAGCTTACCTTACGCTGAGTTTCGGTTCATTTATGAGACAAGAGTCCAGTTCACTCGTCGGCGCCTCCGTGTCATGATTATCTATTTTCTACTATATTTACTTGTTATTTATTAAATCCAGGCAATTGGTTGATGAAACATTGATTAAAATTTAGATACAATTAATAAAAAACGAAATTCACTTTAAAGACAGGCTTTGTGCTTTCTGTTTGAGGTCTGTGATTTTTTTAAAGTCGCTTTCAGAGCGGTCATGTCCGTAATGGAGAACTGTCACGCCGTAACATTTTTTTTTTTTTTTCACATAAATGTGAACACGAAAAATAAAATAAAAAGAATATTTTATGTTCTGTGGAGGCCGACCCTTCTTCATCCGGTGGGTATACATCTTTTGGTTTGCGCAGTGTAATTCATAGAATTACTAAAAAATATTTTGCCACCTAAAAGTTAAAGATTTTTTGTGTCACCTCACATGTGTATTTCCCTAATATTAAATATAAAACGCATGTGTAGACTGATATTTTTCTAATGTCTTGACTCCTTAATTAAGGGAGTATTGATATATTAACAGACGTTTCAATATTGTATTAAATGCATTTTCTGAGAATTTATATTTCAAGTTTTGACTGCAAATGTCACGTCCATAACGCTGGAATTGCCCAATTTTAACGAATTTATCCTCAACTAGTTTTTTGGTGTAGGTCTACGTATTTTATTATGTTAACTTAAATAATACTAATAGTAATTTAAAGATGTGGTAGCCCTACATCTTACACATCACACTCCACTGTTATAGTGCCAATTTCAGTATATTTACTCACTAACATTATTGTGGAAACAAAATATGGTAGTATCGCGCTACAGCGCACATTCTATCAGCTGCAGTTCTGGCGCCTCAGTCCCAATACTGTAAAACTCGACGTACGTTCACATCACATGTTAATGCAGCGGTAGAGTTACACTCACAGGACACTGTGCACTTATTCGCAATCACAAAAGTTCATTATTTGCTCGTGCTTTAAAGCTTTGCCGGGTAACATTTCATTGGCGTTCTGTTCTGACATGATGCACTTTTTTCTGAGCGCGTACTTAAGTGCGCGCGCACTTTCAAACAGCGCCAAACTGGATTTTTGTTGGGTCAGACCCATCTGATATAGATGGGGGGCTGATACCGCGAGAGAAACATGGAGCTACATGTAAAAGATATGCAGCAAACAAGCCACTTTGAAATATTGCTGTTTTCATGAATATAAAAGTTGGGTGACCCTCCCCTCAACAAAGAATAAAAAGACATGACCCTCCCCTATTTTCCTCCGGTGGTCTTTTCCATAAATACCGAACGGTCCCTAACTGCTCCAAATTAAGATTATGAGCATCATACCTATCAGAGGGACTAAACACGACAACCTCTGTTTTGGATTCATTTAAATTAAAAAAGTTTAGTGACATCCAACGTTTTAGGTCAGTTAGGCAATCCAATAAAGGTTGCAGTGCATTTGAATCATTCAGTTTCATTGGCAGATATATTTGAGTTATCTGCAAAACAGTGGAAAGAAACACCATGTTTCCTAAAGATGGTGCCTAACAGAAGCATATACAGAGACAAAAGAATAGGACCTAGAATAGAGCCCTGGGGAACACCAAACATAAGAGGAGCTGCAGCAGATGAAAACTCTCCAAGACAAACAGAAAAGCTTCTGTTCGACAGAAACAAATTGAACACTGTGGAGGGATCAAAGGAAATGCTCTAAAATGGTTCAAGGCGGGAGATGAGGATATTATGGTCTATGGTATCGAATGCTGCGCTCAAATCTAATAACACAACAATAGCATGATCACCTGAGTCCACAGTTAAAAGAATGTCATTTAAAACTTTCAACAGAGCAGACTCTGTGCTGTGATATTTCCTAAAACTTCAAAAATGTTATTCGTGTTCAAATAACTCTGTAGTTGTTGAACTATTTTCTCTATGATTTTCTAAATAAAAGGTAGTTTGGAAATTTGTCTAAAATTTGACAAGTCAGAAGAATCTAGATTTAGTTTCTTAATAAGAGGTTGGACAACAGCATGTTTCAAACCCTCTGGCATAGTCCCTACGATAAGGCACTTATTAATTATGGACCATAAACTAGGTCCGACAGCATCTAAAACTTGTTTAAAAAGGTATGTAGGAATCTTGTCCTGTGGTAGGCTTTAGCTGATTGACCACACAAAGGAAATGGGGTCAAACTGGGCTATAACACTGGAACAAGTAACTGAGTCAGATGGATCAAACAATGGTGGTTGAATATGTGATCCAATAATTTGCAATCTTGTCTATAAAGAAATTTAAAAAATGATCACAAAGTGTTTGTGACGAATTTGGGAGAACAACCGAAGATGGATTTATAACAGAGTTAATTGTAGAAAATAGAATTTTTGGCCTATGACAATTTTTTGTAATGACCTCTGAAAAACATTTAGTCCTAGTGGCTTTTACTGCTTTTTGAAAGGTTGACAGTGAATCTCTTAACATTTCAAGACAGCTTGTCTTTTTTCCACCTCCGTTCTTCTACTTCTACAGGTCTATCTTAGGGAACGTATACTATCACTTAACCAAGGCTCTGATTTTGGTTTAACAGTTTTCTGTTTTAAGGAAGCAATATTGTCCAGAATATTTATACAGGTAGAATTGAATAGAGTAAGATGTTCTTCAGCACTCAATGCCTCTAACGGACCTTCTAAATTACAAGACTTAGATGCCTCTTTAAAGGCTGTGGAAAAAACTGCCCCGGTGTCAGCACTGATTTTCCGAGACCATTTTGTAAAGGTCTGAGGGTTTACAGATGGACAACAGGGAGAGGTTGTAAATATTACAGGTTTGTGGTAAAACTGGCATCACAAATATCAATAGCCGCTTTCCGACCAAGTAGTTACAGGAACTTAGTTATAGGAACTGTCCACTTCTAAACAGTTCTATGAACTACTCTCCCCCGTCAGAACACACACACACACACACACACACACACAGAACCACCATCAGAACACACACACACACACACACACACACACACACACACAGAACCACCGTCAGAACACACACACACAGAACCACCGTCAGAACACACACACACACACAGAACCACCATCAGAACACACACACACACAGAACCACCGTCAGAACACACACACACACACACACACACACACACACACAGAACCACCGTCAGAACACACACACACAGAACCACCGTCAGAACACACACACACAGAACCACCGTCAGAACACACACACACACACACAGAACCACCATCAGAACACACACAGAACCACCGTCAGAACACACACACACACACAGAACCACCGTCAGAACACACACACACACTCAGAACCACCGTCAGAACACACACACACACTCAGAACCACCGTCAGAACACACACACACACACACACAGAACCACCGTCAGAACACACACACACACTCAGAACCACCGTCAGAACACACACACACACACACACACACACACACACACACACACACACACACACACACAGAACCACCGTCAGAACACCCTTACGGAATGAAAATATATATCTATATGAATTATTAATATATTAAATGGTTTAACAGTATATTTGAAAATATACAGAATAATATATTGTGTTAATATACTGAAATATACATAAGGAATTGCCGCTTTTCAGACACTTCCAGAACGACCGTCAGAACACACACTTCCCTTCTCAGAAGAGGATAAAGAGATCGTTCATTCTGCGACATTTCAAATCTGTGACTTTATTTCTTCTCATGAAAGAGGATATTTTGAGAAACGTCTGTTTTTCGTGAAAGTCAGTGTTCAGAGTATCAGCTTTTGTGTTCAACAGGAGAAATAAAGTCATACATTCATGGTCATTGTTGGGTGAAAAGCACATGATCTCATTCAGATCGTACAGTGTTACTTTAGTATCATGAGATATTATTATAGTTTGTGTTTAAATATTTAGAATGTTTTGTTTTCATGTTATAGTTTTAATAATTTAATACACACTCACACGCACACTCAAACACACACACACACACACACACACACTCTTACATACTCACACACACTCACTCTCTCTCACACACACACACACACACACACAGTTGTAGTGAACTATAGTGTTGATGGTGATGGTGCGTATACGGGGATGATGTCACACACACACACCCTTCAGGTTCCGGTCCACGCGCCGCTTCCCCTGCAGGAGTTTGGACCACTTGATGGATCTTCTGGTGAGAACGGCCAGATACTCGGACATCAGCTCCTCGTACGACTCGTAGTCAAAGTCATCGGAGCGCTCGAAGCCGTACGGATCCACACTGCAACACAGGCCGACACGTGATCTCATGACTCAGGTGTGTGTGCAGGTGAGCAGATTACGTGACGCATGACGCACTACCGAGGGTTAACTGGGTAAACGGAGTCAGGGGTGGAAACTGAAACACAAACAAGCTTCACAATCTCAGACAAACATATCTAACAAAGATCTGCGTGACATTAGGAAACTCCTGGGAAAACTGACACCTGTGTGCGTGTGTGTGTGTGTGTGTGTGTGTGTGTGTGTGTGCGTGTGCGTGTGCGCGTGTGTGAATTTCACGTTTAATTCAATCTGTTTCTTGCTGTTTTTTTGTAATTGTTTCTGAAATTTATTAGCAATGTGAAAATTATGGAAAGCCAAAAATCATGCTTTGGTAAATCTTAATAATGACATATAAAGTCAAATTACCAAAAGCATGATTTTGTATGGAATATTGGGATGGAAATGGGCTTTCATAGAAAATAGTTTGCTATTTTATTTTAGTTTGTCACTGCAGTATGCAGTGTAGTATAGTGTAGTATAGTGTGCAGTATGCAGTGTAGTATAGTGTGCAATATGCAGTGTTGTGTAGTGTGCAGTGTGCATTATGTAGTATAGTATATAGTGTAGTGTGCGGTATAGTAAGGAGTGTAGTGTAGTGTGCAATATGCAGTGTTGTGTAGTGTGCAGTGTAGTGTTTAGTATAGTAAGCAGTGTAGTGTAGTGTGTAGTACAGTATAGTGTAGTGCAGTATAGTGTACAGTATAGTGTAGTAGTGTAGTGTGCAGTATGCAGTGTAGTGTGCATTATGCAGTGTAGTATAGTGTAGTGTGTAGTATAGTGTGTAGTGTGCAGTATAGTATAGTGTGCAGTATGTAGTATAGTATAGTGTAGTTTGCAGTATAGTATAGTGTGCAATAAGATGTAGTGTAGTATAGTGTAGTATGTAGTGTGCAGTATAGTATACTCTATATAGTAGACTCTTTTTGTGTGCAGTATAGTGTAGTTTTGTGTAGTGTGCAGTATAGTGTAGTATAGTATAGTGTAGTTTAGTATAGTGTAGTGTGCAGTACCTGGCCGCTCTCTCTCTGGCGCTGCTCGGCACATTAATGCGCAGCTGCGGCTGATTGGAGCTCCGCGTCCCGTTGCGCGTCTCCATGATCAGTGGTCAGTGATCCTCAGACTCAGAGCTCCGGGACTCCATTCACAGCAGATCCGCGGCGCTCATGGACACGGCTGATCTCCTTCGCTCCAGACGCGACGCGAATGACTCTCTCCCGCGCGTCACGCAAGCCAAACTTTCCCCACGCCACAGTAATGGCCCCTGCTCTTCTCCCGCGGGACAGAGAGCCGCGGATCAGGTCAACCTGTCGCGCGCGCCGGTAATAACAGCCGTACTGAGAGCAACAACACTCCAACTTTATCAAAGCACTCTTGTAGTTGGTGTTTTAAAAGCGCGTTTGGTCGCCGGGCGCGCGCATCATCCACGCCGAACACTTTGCCAAGCAACACGATTAATTTCTCCAGGGAGCTCAAGTGCGCACGTCAATCAAACCGAGGGGCGGGACTATGCACTCAAGGACCACGCCTCTCGCCACGCAATCTCTCACCCCAGTGCAGAGGGGGCGGGGCTTTGTGCGCAACGGTCACGCCTCTTCGTCACGAAATTTTTTCTTTAGGAAAATTTAGAGGAGCGACTAAAACAAAGACTCTTGTGTGAGTTTGTCTGTAAGCAGCAGCTCCCGCGTGAGAAAACAGGTGACTGCAAGTTTACTGACAAAAAAGGACCTTGGGTGTATTACTTCAATCAGTTTTTAATCTTTTAGACACCAAAATATGATCATCATCGCCAGCTATCCTTTATAAACACTGATTATAAATATAAAATTAATTTATATTAGGTTATATTCTTATATTTTTTCTATTCACTATAGTAATGTACAGTTAAATGTATTATTTATTTATATTATTCAAAATTATTTATATAATTATACATTATATATACATTAATCTAATATATTAATAACTAATCATTTTTATACATTTTATTTATTTATTTTAATGTAATTTATGTACCTATTTAGTTTGATCTGATTATTATTATTATTATTATTATTAATTTACAGGTTTTGGACACACTTTAATCACACTGACATTGAAATAAACAAGGTTTTTGAAAAATAGCATGTATTAAACAACAAAAAAAGGTAAAAACAAGTGTCTTGATTCTTGGCCTCAGACTTGTGGCCCCTGTGTATATTACAGTACCACGGTATTTCAGTCTGTATCATGGCCACTACAGTTAAAGTGAGTCTGCTGGTCATTATAAAGGTTCAGTATAAATAAGAGACTGTATTTTCTGCTGGTTTGATCAGGTTGATTGTGTCTGTGCTGTTTCTGTCCTGGTAAATCCCGCTGATCCGGGTCCAGTTGTGGCCGGTGAACTGAGTGGATTAACCACAGACATTTGATTATTCCAGGAACACAGACGCCCTGTTTCCGAAAGCTTGTTTTCTTTGAACTGACGGATGATTTACTGTGTTTTGAGATGTAAATCTGCTGTTATTGAAGTGCCTGTCTATTCTGGTCAGTGTTAACCGGCTGAAACGAGTTCTACATCCAGCATATGCAGCATCTTAAACTAGTGGCGAACTAATCCTGATCAGATTAACTGGAACACATGCTGTGATCTGACAGATGAGATGAACAGCGGATATAAAGCAGTGTTGGTCACGTGACTCTCTTGTGGTCTGACGCACCTTTATTGTGATCGGGGTGTGTCTGTGTTTATAGAGTTTAACCCGTTTCACACGCATGATACGCTCATATAAGAGACGTTGAGAAGCAGATGATCATGACTGAATGTGTTCTTGATGGTTTCTATAGATTTGAGGCCTGTTAGTTCACTTTACTATTTACTAATCCAAACTCCTTTTTAGTTTTTATTTCGTTTTCCTACGACTCAGAAACCGCATCAGTGAACAGGAGGAATCTGAGGAACAGAAGATCTCTTACGTGAACTGGAAAAACCCAGAACTCGCACAGACCGGAGTGTGTTTCTGTGGCGTCAGGGTTTTGCATTGTTTAAAATAAACACAAATGGATTTGCATGAGCCCCACAGACGCTGTTTAGTGTATGGAATATATTGTTTGATGTGTAGACAAACTAGAGCTGCTAGTTTCTAATATGGGATCATGATTCTCCCACGATTCTTCTGAATGAACAACTAAACAAAATAACCTAATTTACTAGAGGTTCTGACAAAATGTTAATTGCTGCAGTCTATTTAAATTGTTTAATTCATCTAAATTACTTAAAAAGTAAAAAAAAATCATGAATGATTCAATGACTCATATAAATCACTTGTTTCATTGCTGGATGAATCAGCGTTTTTGAACAAATCTCTTGAATGATTCAATGACAAATACATTTTTTTAACAGTCTCTTCGGAATGTTTATTTGATCTGAATGAATTATTTAAAAAAGGTTGAATGAATGATTCAATGACTCACTCATAAATACTTGCTTCATTACTGGATGAATCAGCGTTTTTGTAGCCACTTGTCGCCACCTACTGGTGTAACAATGTAATCAATATAACAGTTGAAGCGTCATGTTACTTTCAAAAGGTGATTTACTCTATTTTGATCGCTACCGTAGACATCAGTGTTTATTTCCGAACTATTATCTTTTATCCCAGTACTTCTGTGATAGTAAGAGTATTTGAAACAGAAATAGTGATACATGATAACTGCTTTCTCTGGGTCAAATGCAGATCTGAACGTTCAATGTGATCGTACTTGTCGAATCGTTGTCATTTTGGAATGAGATTGTGTGGGTGTTTGAATCGAGGTCGTGATCTTTTAAACGATTAATCGTCCAGCTCTAAAAGCGCGTTCACATCAATGACGATAAAGATAACGGCACAGAGGAACGAGATTTTTGGAAACATTTTCAGAATGATTTTGTTTTTCCGCTGAAGAACGATAAAAACATTGACAGCCAATCAGAATCCATCCTGCTCTAAAGAGCTCAAGCTTTTAAAGCGACAGACGATAAATAAACAGAGCGATATTGTGCGTTAGTGTAGACTCTAAAATAGGGGCTGTTTACACGACACTGTAAAAACGTAAAACGTTTTATGCGTTTTGGTCGTTCGTTTACACGACAATGGCATTTTGAGTGCCTGAAATGGCAAACTTTTGAAAACGAGTTTCAAAGTGCAAGTTTTTGAAAACTGCGTATTACGTGTTCAGTCTATAGTGTTTCATCGCCATCTACTGGCCTGGCAGCAGAATACTGCGTTTTTAATCGTTTTCACGGATCTGTTTTGGGGATTATTTTGATAATTGTTGTGTCAATTCATGGTTACAAGTTGTAGTGAGCACTCCAGCCTAGATTCACCCAGGACACTCAGAGCACTCCCAAACTGCAGGGGGCAACCATGCAACCGGAGTTGGTGGAACCAACTTCTCGGAAGTGCTCTTGGGACCATATTTACCTGCGCACCCACAGGGAGTGCATGGCATTGAAATGTTTGGTAAGAGCTCAGTTGGCCCTCTCACCCGTTCCTGAAAAAAGATACTATGACCACAGCTCCTGATCATCCAAAGACGCAACTGGTAGGACAGAATGTGACTGAATGTGATTGAATGTGTTTGAATATGTTGAGTTCATGCTTCTATATGACTTTTGCTTGGTTGTAACGTGCAATTTAAATTAAATAGTGAAGACTTTATTATGTGAACGTAGAACTTGACAGAAGTAATGTTACTCTAAGCATGTGTATTGTTTAATTATTATATAAGTTTAATTATGGGATTGGTATTTTAATTATTAACTATTAGAGATCCTAGGTTAATCTAAATTACTTTGTTTGGTTTGGTTTGAGGATTCAGTAACATTTATGTATTATTACTTTGAGAAAGTTTGTTTGTGTATCTTAAAGGTTATCAAGCTATTCTGTTCCATCCCAATCTATCAAACCATCTTTAAGAAAATAAAAAAATCATAAATTGAACAGATTCGAGTTGTCCTTTGCGTTCATCAGAGATAAAGCAGTTTTCAAGTTTGGGCAGAGCTGTGGTCAGTCAGAAAACACACAGAACTTGACAGTTGATAACCAGCGTGGCAGTGAGAACAGGGATCAAAGGCCTGAAGTCAAGCTGTCGACGGCAAAGGAAGAATTGACTGGAAACTCTTCACCATGGCAAAGGAAACTCTTGGGAAAACAGTCAAGCAACTGAAGCAAGAGCGGACCTTAGCTAAATCTGCTTTCACCAAGCAAGCAAACTACCTGAGCAAAGCTGCAGATGGTATGATTAAGCATGAACTACAAGAGGAGTTCAGCAAGCTCAGTTCCCTGGCAAGGTATGTCAGCGATGCAAATGATGACTACAGGGCTGGCCTATTGGCTGAAGTGGGAACTGAGGAGGGTGAAGAAGTCAAGCTCGACAAGCACCAGCAGGCTGAGCTTGAAAGGACAATGGACGAGTGCGACATGAGACTGGGGGACATCCGTGAGGCAGTCCAATCCAACCTCTGGCCAAGATATGGTAAAGAGGAGGTAGACTTTGCAATCCAAGAAGCAGAAAAAGCCTGTGACAGAGCCCAAGCAAGCCCCATCACTGCTATAAATAGAGACAGCTATGAACTGCAGCTGGAAAGAGCGAGGAGGCTAATCCACGATGCAACTGTAAGCCTGAAAGACTGGGAAAAATGGATCCCACATGATCAGACAGCACACCTGAAAGGCAGATTAAAAGACCTGAGAACATTCGGCAGCAACCTCGAGGCCAAAAGAGCAGAATTCCTCACCACATAAAAAATTTCAGAAGAGGAAAGAAGAGGTCCAGATTCAACCAACAGTAGTTCCACAACCAGTGGTGAGAATAAAGCCAACCAGTCTACCTAAATTCACTGGGTTTAGGAGGAATTTCCAATAGATGGAGGAGAGACTGGGAAAGTCTCTGGGAAAGCAGGGAGAGCCGACTGGCTCAGTGGAAGTGAAGAAGTTTCAACTCCTTGACAGTGTAGTGTGGACGAGAGAATATGTAGAGACCTGCGCCTGTCAACATACAACAGTGCTGAAGACATATTTAGAGTACTTCAAAACAGGCATGGAAACAAGCCAACAATAGCCTTGGAGATAATTGAGGACCTAGAGAGGATCCCTCCTTTAAAGTCACACCAGCCAAGGAAGGTAATTGACCTAATTCAAGTTGTGGAAAAGGCCCTGAATGACCTCACGGAGCTCGAAAGCACTGGAGCCATAAAGAATCCCCTTGTGATGAGATCCATAGAGAGCAAGCTGCCAGATAATATAAAGAGGGACTGGCTGACATTCATGGTCAATCCAAGAAATGGAGTCACACCTGACAATCACTTCGACATCCTTCTAACATTCTTAAAGACACAAGTGGACATTCTAGAGAAACTAGACCAACTGGGTGTAGGTGAAAAACCTGAAAAGAAAGCTATGTACCTGGAGAAGAGGTATGCCTCCACAAAGTCCACGAGAAAAGGAGGATGTGTTGTCTGTGGAGATGAAAAGCACAGTGAGAAGATCTTCTTTTGTAAGCAATTCAAAGAACTTAAGCCTGGTGAGAAGCTGAATGCTGTCGAAAGGCTGGGAGCATGCAGAAGATGCCTCAGATGTCATGCAGAGGATGATGAATGTACGGACACTTACCTGTGCAGGAACAGAGACTGCAGAAGAGGAAGCTCTTCAGATCACCATTTCTTTCTCTGCCTGAAAGGAGGATTCAAGGGGAAAGAATCTGTGAAAGTGGGAAAACCCAGCACCAGGAGGCAAACATTCACAGAGGAGCAAGAGAAATTAATATCTGAGCTTACCCCGGACATGGCAGAAAAATTCAGGAGACTTCACCAACATGGCTGCAAAATCACACTGCACTGGAAGAAGCCTTCCTGGAGTGATGGACTCAAGCACACGTGAGTTACCAGTTATTCTTATGCTTCTCGAAGTAACCAACAACGCAGGACAGAAAATTGGAACTCTCATTGACTTAGCCTCAGATACCAACTACATCACTCATATAGCTGCCAGGAGACTGAAGCTTCAAAGTGAAAAGATCACGCTTGTCGTCCATGGAGTTGGAGGCATGGCCATGAAGGTAAAGACCAAAAGATACTTACTAAAGATAAGAGTCAAGACACCTAGAGGCACGGAGAGAGCTCATGAGCTGATCTGTTATGGGTTGGATGAAATTGCAAAAGTTCACAGAGTAATCAAAGCACAGCAACTCCAGAAGTTCTTCCCCGACACCAACCTGGAAGATCTTCACAGACCAGAACATATTGAGCTTCTCATAAGCCACCGTGAAGGAAGACTTGCTCCACAGAGAGTAAAGGTAGTAGGAGATCTTGTCCTGTGGGAAAGCCCTTCAGGAAAGACCGTTGGCGGAGCACATCCAGACCTCTGTGAAGTAGTGGACATGGCCCTGCCCAATTCTGAGACTCACTTTGCACGATCGATGAGAATCACAGCAGTGAAGTATCAAGAAATTGCTGAGATGCAAGAATCTAGAGCTGAAACCAAAACCACTGTTATTGGCAGAGAGTTCTTAGACTGGTGGAAGTGGGACAGCATTGGTGCGGCCTGCGAACCCATGTGTGGAAGATGCCGGTGTGGTAACTGTCAACCAGGAGGCAAAGACATGACTCTGAGTGAAGAAAGAGAGCTTGAGATGATCAGGCAAGGCCTCAGCTATGTGAAGTCAGATGCGCATAGTCAGGAGCCTCACTGGGACACAAAATACACCTGGATTGAAGATCCAAGTTCCCTGCCCAACAACAGAAGCGCAGTGGAAGCCACGTTTCTGAGGACGGAGAAACAGCTCAAGAAAGAACCAGAGTGGCGTGCAGCATACACAACTCAAGTCCATGAGATGGTGTAAAGGAAGGCAGCAAAGAAACTCACTAGACAAGACCATTGCTGACTGGAAAGGACCAGTATGGTACGTCAGTCACTTGGTGGCGCCAAACCCACACTCTGTAACAACACCTGTCCGACTGGTATGGAACAGCAGACAGAAGTTTAGAGGAATCAGCATGAATGACCTTCTCCTGAAAGGGCCTGATGTACTTAATCTCATCCGAGCAGTGCTACCAAGGTTCAGGAGAGGAGTCCATGCTGCCCTCGGCGACATCAAGAAGATGTACAATTCTGTGTGGCTTGAAGACCTGGAGATGCACCTCCATAGATTTCTCTGGAGAAACAGTGAATATGGAGAAATTGAGGAATATGCCATCACCAGGGTCAACATTGGCGATCGACCAGCAGGGTGCATCGCACAACTGGCCTTGAGAGAGACAGCAAAGCTGCCCATGTTCACTCATCTGGAGGAGGAACGGAGAGTCCTTGAAGAGGATTCCTATGTAGATGACATCCTGACATCCCATAATGACCTGGAAAAGCTAGACGAAACCACCAAAAAAGTCGAAGAAATTCTGAAGGCAAGTGGATTCTTCCTCAAGCCGTGGGTCCGATCAGGCCAAAGTGGGAGGCAGACGTCTACATCAGAACATCCAGCATCATCAGATGAAGTCTTCATTCTCCCCAACCAAATGAGAGAAGGAGACAACAAAGCCCTTGGAGTTGGTTACCTGGTCGAACCAGACAGACTGTACCTCATGACCTCGATAAACTTCTCAAAGAGAAAAAAGAAGATGAGAATCAGCCAAAATCTCGTCGGAGAAGAGGTGAGAAGAAAAACTCCAAATCCACTGACTAGAAGACAACTGCTTAGCCAAGTAGCTAGTTTGTATGACCCAATAGGCCTTGCAACACCTGCCAAACAGAAAGGAGCCATTCTAGTCAGAAAAGCATTTCAAGAAGCTGGAGGCAAAACTCTAACACGAGATACATGGGACACACCTCTGTCTGAAAGACTTAGAGAAAAAGCCATCCACCTGTTTGAGGAATACATACGCCTCAACCAAATTACCTTCCATAGAATCCTCACACCAGTCAAAAGGATTGGAGAACCCTGGGGAATAACATTCTCAGATGGGAGCGACCAGAGCTATGGAGCCTTGAGAAGTCAGTTCAGGCTTGCCAGAGTCATTGACGTCGACACTGACAGGAAGGGAATTGTGAGGGATGTATATCTC
The DNA here is from genome assembly GCA_022828995.1 of Vimba vimba. Classification (NCBI taxonomy): domain Eukaryota; kingdom Metazoa; phylum Chordata; class Actinopteri; order Cypriniformes; family Leuciscidae; genus Vimba; species Vimba vimba. The sequence goes on along the minus strand of CM040819.1, from coordinate 50,020,004 downwards.
CGATCCTTCCCCAACTACCCAGTCGCAACTGTGAAGCCCACTAAAAAGATGAAAAAACACTCAACCAAGATACCTGCAACAGTTCTTCATAGGGATGTCAGACGGATAGTTGTCCTGCTTCCAGCTGAAGAGCAGCAGCAGCAACAGGATCAAAAATGGAGTAACTAAATCCAACAGATCACAGTACTGGTGTGACCTCCTTGGGTTGAAGAACCAGGAGGTCAAGTGGGAGGTGTTGTCAATTCATGGTTACAAGTTGTAGTGAGCACTCCAGCCTAGATTCACCCAGGACACTCAGAGCACTCCCAAACTGCAGGGGGCAACCATGCAACCGGAGTTGGTGGAACCAACTTCTCAGAAGTGCTCTTGGGACCATATTTACCTGCGCACCCACAGGGAGTGTGTTTGAATGTGTTTGAATGTGTTGAGTTCATGCTTCTATATGACTTTTGCTTGGTTGTAACCTGCAATTTAAATTAAATAGTGAAGACTTTATTATGTGAACATAGAACTTGACAGAAGTAATGTTACTCTAAGCATGTGTATTGTTTAATTATTATATAAGTTTAATTATGGGATTGGTATTTTAATTATTAACTATTAGAGATCCTAGGTTAATCTAAATGACTTTGTTTGGTTTGAGGATTCAGTAACATTTATTTATTATTACTTTGAGAAAGTGGTATTGAGATTTATTTGTAACTAATTCAAGTTTTTTGTTAGTGTATCTTAAAGGTTATCAAGCTATTCTGTTCCATCCCAATCTACCAAACCATCTTTAAGAAAATAAAAAATCATAAAGTGAACAGATTCGAGTTGTCCTTTGCATTCATCAGAGATAAAGCAGTTTTCAGGTTTGGGCAGAGCTGTGGTCAGTCAGAAAACACACAGAACTTGACAATAATGGTGTCGTCTGTAGCGAAAACTCAAAGGAAAAACTTCTGCGTTTTAAGCATATCGTTGTTGTTTAAACGTACGTACCCATAGTTATCGTTCTGGGTGTGAACGTGCCTTAATCCCAGTTAACAAAAATATGTTCTTAGAAGGTTTTGCAAACGTTCCCATTAAGTTCTGAAACCGTTATTTGTGAATGTTCTCTTAACATTCAAAACATCCTGTTTTGAAAAAGTTACATAAAATGTTAAGGGAATGTTTTCTCTTTCATCATCATTCAACATTATGGGAATGTTACTTTTGAATGTTCTCTGAATGTAGTAGTAGCATTTAAAAAACGTTAGACGAACATCCAACTAAATTTTCAGAAAAACGTTCCATGAACGATGTATAAATAATGTTTTTGTGCTAACGTTTTGAGGACGTTTGAGAATGTTTGTTCATATCTTTGAGAGAACCTTGCCAGAACATTATGACTTATGTAACTTAGAAAGTTTATATTTTTGGTATAATAAACATCAAATGCATGTAAGAGTCTTCAGAAGTTGAAGGTGTCGGTGAAGCGGATGGTTTTCGGGATGTAGGAGCGTCTTCCTGAAGGGTCGCAGTAGTTGATGCTCCTGTACTTCGCTATTTCTGAAGGCTCTCCTGAAGGCTCTTCTGAACGCTCTTCTGAACGCCCTTCTGAACGCTCTCCTGAAGGCTCTCCTGAAGGCTCTTCTGAACGCTCTTCTGAACGCCCTTCTGAACGCTTTCCTGAACGCTCTCCTGAACGCTCTCCTGAACGCTCTCCTGAAGGCTCTCCTGAATGCTCTTCTGAAGGCTCTCCTGAAGGCTCTTCTGAATGCTCTTCTGAAGGCTCTCCTGAACGCTCTTCTGAACGCTCTTCTGAACGCCCTTCTGAACGCTCTACTGAACGCTCTTCTGAAGGCTCTTCCGAAGGCTCTTCTAAACGCTCTTCTGAACGCTCTTCTGAACGCTCTACTGAACGCTCTTCTGAACGCTCTTCTGAACGCTTTTCTGAACGCTTTACTGAATGCTCTACTGAACGCCCATCTGAACGTCCTTCTGAACACCCTTCTGAACGCCCTTCTGAACGCTCTTCTGAACGCTCTACTGAACGCTCTTCTGAACGCCCATCTGAACGTCCTTCTGAACACCCTTCTGAACGCTCTTCTGAACGCTCTACCAAAGGCTCTTCTGAACGCTCTTCTGAAGGCTCTTCTGAACGCTCTACCAAAGGCTCTCCTGAACGCTCTCCTGAACGCTCTTCTGAACGCTCTTCTGAACGCTCTTCTGAACGCTCTTCTGAACGTCCTTCTGAACGCCCTTCTGAACGCTCTTCTGAACGCTCTTCTGAACGCTCTACCAAAGGCTCTTCTGAACGCTCTCCTGAACGCTCTTCTGAAGGCTCTTCTGAACGCTCTACCAAAGGCTCTTCTGAACGCTCTCCTGAACGCTCTTCTGAACGCTCTCCTGAACGCTCTTCTGAACACTCTTCTGAAGGCTCTTCTGAACGCTCTACTGAAGGCTCTTCTGAAGGCTCTTCTGAATGCTCTCCTGAACGCTCTTCTGAATGCTCTTCTGAACGCTCTTCTGAACGCTCTTCTGAATGCTCTTCTGAACACTCTTCTGAAGGCTCTTCTGAATGCTCTTCTGAACACTCTTCTGAAGGCTCTTCTGAACGCTCTTCTGAACGCTCTTCTGAACGCTTTACTGAAGGCTCTTCTGAATGCTCTCCTGAACGCTCTTCTGAAGGCTCTTCTGAATGCTCTTCTGATAAACGTTCCTGCTTGTGTTCTGAGGTTGTGACTTGCGGCAGATCTTCTCCCGGCTCCTGTAGCATCTGTGTGCGCGTTTCTAAAGTCTCTCCCAGAGGTTTCATTGAGTAAGTCCAAACGTCAGGATTCAGGAGCCGTCTCTCGCTCATCTCTGGGCTGAAGGCCTCACTCAGGTCCTGTGCTCCTGTTTGACGTCTGTGTTGCTTCAGTACATCAGGCACATGATTTGATTTGCTGTTGCGTTTCTTAATCTTTTGTGTTGAATAGTTTAGAGTCTCCAACGCTTTGATGATGCTGCCTAACGTGCTTGTATTTGGCGTGTGTGTTCGTTTCTTCGTGTCCTTCTTCTCCGCCACTGCTGCAAATCTGTCCAGCACCTCCTGAACCCGGGAGGCTTTTCTCTTCATCCCAGGTCTTGAATTGGCTCTCATCCCGTTTACGTCTGTAATGTGATGTTCTCTGTTCTTCAGAGATCCCACTTCTCGTCTGCGGGAGACCACCGGCTTCGGTTCGCTCTTCAGGAATCTGGAGCGCAGGAGCTGGAAGGAGGAGAGACGAGGAGCAGCTCGCGCTGGAGGAGAAGCTGGATGTTCCCGGGTCTGGAAAAGCAAAAGATCCTCCAGGATCGTCCTGATCTCCGGAAGCGTTGAACGATCCAGGATAAGCCGCTTCACGATTCGCCGGTCCAGCGCCGAGACGACGGAGGATGAGCAGCCGTCTCTCTGAGATCTGTGGAGTAAAAGTGTGTTTCTGTGGAGCCACATATTTTAGTAATCATCATCAGGTGCCAATCAAAAGCTGAAACACCCATTCTGAACATTAGACTACCATGAAGACGGTACTTTAAATCCGTGTAGCAGCTCAATTTTTGTGATATCAACTTCAAATTTGGAACACAACTTGGTGAGACGACGCACAGCTTCGATTTTCTAGTGGTTTTAAAGGCCAAATTATTTTGTGAAATATATATTTTTATCAAATAAAAACGTTTAGTTCAGTGCATTTGCTTCAGTGCATTTTCAGTGCATACAAAAAGTCAAAATGTGAGATTAAAGTCATAATTAGGACAAACATTTTTTTTTATGTAACAACAGTTGTGACTTTTTACTGTCAATATTAATGTCAGATAAAAAGTCATAATTATGGCAAAAAGTCAAAATAATAGCATTCTAAGTTAGAATTATATCAAAATGAGATAAAATGTCAATGACATAAATCAAAATTGAGATACTAAGTCATTATGAGACAAAAAAAGAGTAATAGAGTAATAATTATATAAAAATGATGCTGCAAAAAATTGAAATTATGACAAAAAATGTTGATGTGATTAATCCAGGCCAAATTATTTTGTAAAATATATATTTTGTATAAAATAAAAATGTTCAGTTCAGTGCATGTGCTTTACAGAACACCGAAACTTCTACAACTTTCTACACTTTAATTTTTTGAAGTGCTTTCATACATAATCTGCTGAGTTTCTTCTTTAAAAAGAGATCATTCATGAAACACAACCATTTAGGTTCAGATCTGTGATCAGAAAGAGGGGTGAAAGTTAACAGGTTAATACATGTGACATCATCAGCTAAAGGAAAGAGTTGTTGATGAAGCCAATTAGTCTTTAATTAAGATTCTAGGGAAAGAGTTTCATGTTCAGTGAGTCAGTGAAGATCTCATAAATAAGACTTAAAATGAATCTTTGATCTCTGAATGAATGAACTGTGGGCAGTGTCCGTCACTGAACTAGCCCCGCCCACCACCGCTCTGACCACACCCATTCTCTCATAAACCCCTTTTAACTGGTATAATGGGAAATATTTGATATGCTAATAAACAAGAGAAACCATTTTTATAAGATTTAATGATGTTTAAACAGCCAGCTGATCATAGTCAATGAAGCACGGTAATAGTCAAAGAGTTTACAGCACAGCAAAGAGTTTGGCGCCACCTTCTGTCACTCCAGTTACTCAGATTTGTAAGATTGTATCACCTTTTAAGCTTTAATTTGTTCACATTGGTTAACTAATTCACTAACAATGGAAAATACTTCTTAAGCATTTATCTTATTAGCTTCAGCATTTACTAATACATTAATAAAATCAAAAGTTGTATCTGATAATATTATTTAGTGGACCTCAGCTAAAATTAACAAACTATCACTGCATAAATTCACAGATTATTGTAACATGTTACAGATCTCAAATATTCCTTCTATTCCTTTTTAAATGTTCACCTGTGACCGCTTGCAGAAAGATAACTTTTATTACTTTAGTGTATTTTCCAACCACTACACGTTTAATATAATCATGTTGCTGAAGTCCATAAAGCGCATGAACGTGTGTTAAACTCTAAGGATGTTAATAAGGAGGTGATGGACAGACTCAGTCCAGGTCTTTACTTCTCTACCGACGCCGCTCGGTATAATCGTCCTCCCAGATCCTCCAGTTTGTCCCTTTTGTCCAGATCCTGATAGAGTCCGACAGGAACTGGACTGATCCCGTAGAGCAACCCGAACAGAGTTCCAGCGATCAGACCCGTCGCACTGCCCTCACCTGCAAGATCATGGTCAGTGAACCTCTACACCTTCTGATCTAAGGGATTCTGGGTAAATGACTGGCGGTCTGTAGACAGATGTGAATTCTGGCTATTACATTCATTTAAGCCTCTGGTGCTCTTCGGTACGAAACTTGGTAAAGGTTTTGGCACTTGCAATGTGAACAGAAAAAAAATCATGGACATGATTCGAACAGGTGAAATGGTCCTGAAAACAATAGAGACGAATTTCCTCTAGTGGAAGCGTTTGGTAGTGCAATCAAACAACATCTCAATGAAAGATCATTTTTTGAGATATCAAGCTTAAATTTCGAACACAATTTGTTTAGATTTATGGTTTTGATTTTCTCACAGTTTTAGAGTAGTTTGTTTTGTTTTTTTTAAATATATAGTTCATGAGTAGTTCCCCTCCTTGAACTGCCACCTTAACGTCCCCTCCTTGAACTGCCACCTTAACGTCCCCTCCTTGAACTGCCACCTTAACGTGGTGGAGGGGTTTGAGTACCCGAATGACCCTAGGAGCTATGTTGTCCGGGGCTATATGCCCCTGGTAGGGTCTCCCAAGGCAAACAGGTCCTAGGCGACGGGTCAGACTAAGAGTGGTTCAAAACACCCTTTATGAGACAAATTAAATCAAGGACCGTGACGTCGCCCGGTATGGCGCAGCCGGGGCCCCACCCTGGAGCCAGGCCTGGGGTTGGGGCTCGTATGCGAGCGCCTGGTGGCCGGGCCTCCCCGTGGACGTGGGGCCGCCTTCCCATGGGCTCACCACCTGCAGGAGGGACCGTAAGGGGCCGGTGCTGAGAGGATCGGGCAGCAGTCGAAGGCGGGGGCTTCGACAACCCGATCCCTGGACACGGAAACTAGCTCTAGGGACGTGGAACATCACCTCGCTGGTGGGGAAGGAGCCTGAGATTTTGTGTGCGGTAGAGAGGTTCCGACTAGAGATAGTCGGGATCACCTCTACGCACAGCTTGGGCTCTGGAACCACACTCCTTGAGAGAGGATGGACTCTTCACCACTCTGGAGTTGCCCATGGTGAGAGGCGGCGGGCTGGTGTGGGTTTGCTTATAGCCCCCCAGCTCAGCCGCCATGTGTTGGAGTTCACCCCGGTGAACGAGAGGGTTGTTTCCCTGCGCCTACGGGTCAGGGATAGGTCTCTCACTGTAGCGTGTGCCTACGGGCCAAACGGCAGTGCAGAGTACCCGGCCTTCTTGGAGTCTCTGGGAGGGGTGCTGGAAAGTGCTCCGACTGGGGACTCCGTCGTTCTACTGGAAGACTTCAACGCCCACGTGGGCAACGACAGTGACACCTGGAGGGGCGTGAGTGGGAGGAACGGCCCCCCTGATCTGAACCCGAGCGGTGTTCAGTTATTGGACTTCTGTGCTAGTTACAGCTTATCCATAACGAACACCATGTTCAAGCATAAGGGTGTCCATCAGTGCACGTGGCACCAGGACACCCTAGGCCGTAGGTCGATGATCGACTTTTCGTTTCATCTGACCTGCGGCCATATGTCTTGGACACTCGGGTGAAGAGAGGGGCGGAGCTGTCAACTGATCACCACCTGGTGGTGAGTTGGATCCGATGGCGGGGGAGGAGGCTGGATAGACTCGGCAGACCCAAGCGTACTGTGAGGGTCTGCTGGGAACGTTTGGCCGAGTCTCCTGTCAGAGAGATCTTCAACTCCCACGTCTGGCGGAGCTTCAACCAGATCCCGAGGGAGGCTGGAGATATTGAGTCCGAGTGGACCATGTTCTCCACCTCCATTGTCGAAGGGGCCGCTCGGAGTTGTGGCCGTAAGGTCTCCGGTGCCTGTCGAGGCGGCAATCCCCGAACCCGGTGGTGGACGCCGGAAGTAAGGGATGCCGTCAAGCTGAATAAGGAGTCCTATCGGGCCTGGTTGGCTTGTGGGACTCCTGAGGCAGGTGACGAGTACTGGCAGGCCAAGCGAACTGCAGCCCGGGTGGTTGTGGAGGCAAAAACTCGGGCCTGGGAGGAGTTCGGTGAGGCCATGGAGAAGGACTATCGGCTGGCCTCGAAGAGATTCTGGCAAACCGTCCGGCGCCTCAGAAGGGGGAAGCAGTGCCCTACCAACAGCGTTTACAGTGGAGGGGGGGAGCTGTTGACCTCAACTGGGGATGTCGTTGGACGGTGGAAGGAATACTTCGAGGATCTCCTCAATCCCGCCGTCACGTCTTCCATTGAGGAAGCAGAGGCTGAGGGCTCTGAGGCTGAGGTGGACTCGTCCATCACCCGGGCTGAAGTCACCGAGGTAGTTAAGAAACTCCTCGGTGGCAAGGCACCGGGGGTGGATGAGATCCGCCCTGAGTACCTCAAGTCTCTGGATGTTGTGGGGCTGTCTTGGCTGACACGCCTCTGCAGCATCGCGTGGCGGTCGGGAACAGTGCCTCTGGGATGGCAGACTGGGGTGGTGGTCCCTCTTTTTAAGAAGGGGGACCGGAGGGTGTGCTCCAACTACAGGGGGATCACACTTCTCAGCCTCCCTGGGAAAGTCTATGCCAGGGTACTGGAGAGGAGAATACGGCCGATAGTAGGACCTCGGATTCAGGAGGAACAGTGCAGTTTTCGTCCAGGCCGTGGAACACTGGACCAGCTCTATACTCTCTACAGGGTGCTGGAGGGTTCATGGGAGTTTGCCCAACCAGTCCACATGTGCTTTGTGGATTTGGAGGAGGCATTTGACTGTGTCCATCGCGGCGTCCTGTGGAGGGTGCTCTGGGAGTATGGGGTCCGGGGTCCTTTGCTAAGGTATGTCCGGTCCCTGTCCCTGCCGGAGGGTGTCAGGCTTGGGGACCACACGATTTCATCTCTGCTTTTTGTGGATGATATTGTCGTGGTGGCCTCATCAAACCAGGACCTCCAGCATGCACTGGGACGGTTTGCAGTCGAGTGTGAAGCGGCTGGGATGAGAATCAGCACCTCCAAATCCGAGGCCATGGTCCTCAGTCGGAAAAGGGTGGCTTGCCCACTTCAGGTTGGTGGAGAGTTCCTGCCTCAAGTGGAGGAGTTTAAGTATCTTGGGGTTTTGTTCACGAGTGAGGGAAGGATGGAATGGGAGATTGACAGACGGATTGGTGCAGCTTCTGCAGTAATGCGGTCCCTGTACCGGTCTGTCGTGGTGAAGAAAGAGCTGAGCTGCAAGGCGAAGCTCTCGATTTACCGGTCAATCTACGTTCCTACTCTCACCTATGGTCATGAGCTGTGGGTCATGACCGAAAGGACAAGATCCCGGATATAGGCGGCCAAAATGAGCTTTCTCCGCAGGGTGGCTGGGCGATCCCTTAGAGATAGGGTGAGAAGCTCTGTCACTCGGGAGGAGCTCAGAGTAGAGCCGCTGCTCCTCCACATCGAGAGGGGTCAGCTGAGGTGGCTCGGGCATCTGTTCCGGATACCTTTTGGACGTCTTCCCGGGAAGGTGTTCCGGGCGCGTCCCACTGGGAGGAGACCCCGGGGAAGACCTAGGACACACTGGAGAGACTATGTCTCCCGGCTGGCCTGGGAAACCTCGGAAGAGCTGGAGGAAGTGTCTAGGGAGAGGGAAGTCTGGGCATCTCTGCTTGGACTGCTGCCCCCGTGACCCGGCCCCGGATAAGCGGAAGAAGATGGTATGGTAGTTCATATAAAAATTAAAAATAGTGTTTTTGCACATTTTTCATAACAATAAACATAAAATTCTGTAACTTTTTTTAAGTTCACTTTTTTAAACTTTTTTCACTTCAGAAATAATCTGCCAAGTGTCGTGTTTGAAAAGAGATCAAACTTAAGTCTGTCGCTCTAAAGAATTCAAGATTTACCACAGTTTAAGTTGTAAATTTTATTTTCAAGGCTGTGCTCAAAAAGTGAATAAATGGATTATAAATACAGGGTAAATATAATTTAGTGACATAAAATCCCCTAAAACTGCAAAATATTAAATAAAAAACATTATCGAACTAAAATATAGTACATTAATTTCATTCAAATAAAGTACAATTTTTGATCGACACGCGAAGAGCACCAGAGGGTTAAGAGCGGATCTAGAACTCTGTGAAGCGGAGCGGGGTCTGCATGCGACGGTGTGTGTGAGAAGCGTTCCTGACCTCCGTGGAATATGGCCCGTTTGCACAGCTCATCCCAGCTGGAGCCGGCACCGAGCAGAGCGTCGTACGCGATCATGGGAGCGTCGTGACCCCTGCGACCCGGACAGCCTTCAGAACTCCAGCGCTTGTACATCTGAACACACACACACACACACACACACATCAGTACTAGAACATCTGAGCACACACACACACACACACACACACACACACACACATCAGTACTAGAACATCTGAGCACACACACACACACACACACATCAGTACTAGAACATCTGAGCACACACACACACACACACACACACACACACACACACACACACACACACACACACCAGCACTAGAACATCTCAGCTCACTCACTAGTTCATGTGAGAATTCCAAAGGACTGGATTAATTAGATCATGTCACGATTATGAGATAAAAATCTTAAAAATGACAAAAATTCTAAATTATAATATAAGTCGTATTTATGAGACAAAAAAGTCAATTGTAACATTAAAAAATTATTATGTAAAAAAGCTGAAATATGTGCTTTTTAAAAAAAATCAAAATGATGAGATATTAAGTCATGAGAAAAAAAGTCCAAATTATGGGAGGAAAAGTCAAAAATCAAAATATGAGATGAAAAAGTCATTATGACAAAGTTGAAATGCTGACAAAATATTTGAGATGAAAATTCAAAATTATGAGCAAAAAAGTCATACAAGTCAAAATTATGACATAAAAAGTGAAAATACTAAGTCATGAGATAAAGTCATATTATGAGTTAAAAAGTTGAAATTATGACAAAAAATATAATTTGGCAAAAATGCTTTATTGTCACAACAATTATGACTTTTTATTGTATGTCAATATCAGATACAAAGTTATAATTATGACAAAAACATTTTAAGTCATAATTCAAAATTATGAAATAAAAAGTCAATGACAAGTTAAAATTATAAGATTATAAGCCATTATGAGTTTAAGATAAAACGTTAAAATAATCAGATACAAAGTAATAATTATGGCCTAAAAGTAGAAATTATGAGATACTAACTCATTGTGAAATAAAAAGTCAAAATTTAAAATGATAGAGTAATAATTATGTCAAAATGATGCTGTAAAAAGTTGAAATTATCATAGTTTTATGAAAAGAATTTTTTTCATACAATAATTTTTCTTATTGTGATTATTCCAGGTGTGTCTGTGATTGACCTTGTCTGTCTCTTCAGCGTCGTATCGCTCCGGAATCGTGGCTTTCCTCTCTCCGTCTTCTATTCCTCTCTCCTCCAGATAAAACTGCCATTTGGCCTCGAAGTAAAACCACTTCTCCTGGTATTCTGGACAGCAGAAGGAAACGCTCATCAAGACCAGGGTTGTGTGGAACTCATTACAAGTAACTTGAGTTACGTAATCAGATTACCTTTTCAAGTAACTAGTAAAGTAACGCATTACTTTTTCAATTTACAACTAAATATCTGAGATACTTTTTCAAATAAGTAACACTAGAAGTCCTTCATTCACATTTATTGACTGACAGCTCTCCTGTCCTCATGTAGAGAGAAATAAAGTGAGGAGGTGTGTGTGTGTGTGTGTGTGTGTGTGTGAACATGATGCTTATTGTCGTTCTAGACTAAACGTGAGCATGTACTCGACTCACTTGCACGAAAACATTCAGTATTCCTCAAAATGAATAAAAGCAGTAAAATGCAATCTCAGAATTTTACAAAAAACTTTTATAATTATATATTATAAAAGTATAATTATGTAAAGTAACTTTCCCCAACACTGATCAAGACTTTGCCGTGTTGTTCTTGAGCGTCTCACCTGCCATGTGTCGGATGGTCTTCCTGCAGTATTCCTCAGCTTTGGGAATGAGGGTCAAGAGGTCGCGACCCCAGCTCTGCAGAGGTTTGCCCTGGACAGCGAATGAAGCGAAGAGAGCGGTGCAGAGAGAACCCAGGAACCCTGCGCACAGAACACACACACACACACACACACATCAGTGAAGCAGTGATGGATGCTGGTCCTCATGAGGTCATGCAGGAGGTCATGCTCACCTATAGGGTGATTGTGGGTCATTCGGCCCGTCTCTATGCTCACTTCCACCAGACTGTCCAGTCGCTCCGGCTGCCAGTAGCGCATCCCAACACACATGGCTTTAGTCGCCGCTCCGTGACCAGATCCTGCAGGAACAACAACATTACAGATTTACCCAGAACCACAACAGATCTTATTCCTGCACTTCTGCACATGACATGCATCTCATCCTTCCCTCGGGTCAGTTTGACCCGAAACTCACTTTTTTACCTTTTTAAAAGACCCCAGGACTTTTTTCGCACTTGAACCACGAATACACACAAAAAACATTAATGGATTCGTGGAGTTTTGTGACGAATCCTTCATTCACGGATCAATTTGACCCCCTTAGGAATGAATGGAATGTGAGGAATGCTTCAGTACACATAGAAACACCTAAAAATGCTCAAACTTTACCAATAAATTATTGTATAATGTCTACATGTGTATCTGAATGCACACTGAAGAGAAACTGGCTTTAGGACCCAGAGGAACAGCTCATTTACTCCATATAGAGATATAAGCCCATCTAGAGTCATCAAATATCATCTTATATTATTATTTTCCACAAGAGGCCAAAGACACACAATGTCAGATATTCTGAGCTGAATTAAAAGGGTTATGGATGAAATTGTGAGTTATTGTGAATTTAAGTTGAAAGAATGTGAGGAATGTGCTAAATTACTATTTATTTATTATTAATTGATCAAATCTAGTAATTTAAAGGTAAATAAAAAAAATAAAATAAAAAAGAATCTCCCAAAAAATTGCATTAAAAAATTGAAATAATATTATCAAAATGAAATAAAATAAGATTTCTGGACAAAAAAAAAAAAAAAGTATAATTTTAGGGCTTAATTTTAACTCATGCTGAGTTCCAGAGCGCAAGGGAAGGATGAAGGTTAGTGTGTGATGTGTTAGTGTGTGATGTGTGATGTGTTAGTGTGTGATGTGTTAGTGTGTGATGTGTGATGTGTTAGTGTGTGATGTGTTAGTGTGTGATGTGTGATGTGTTAGTGTGTGATGCGGCCTCTAGTTCATAAATGCCAGAGGAGAACTGGCCCCCGACTGAGCCTGGGTTCTCCCAAGGTTTTTTTTTCTCCATTAGGTCACTTGATGGAGTTTTTCGGTTCCTTGCCACTGTTGCCTTTGGCTTGCTCAGTTGGGGATATTTTGGGGATATTTAATTTTATTCTATCAATCAATAAATTCCACTAGAAACAAACTTTGTTGTATTATTTTATTTTAATACTGTGAAGCTGCTTTGATACAATCTGTATTGTGAAAAGCGCTATACAAATATACTTGATTTGATTTGATTTGATGTGTTAGTGTGTGATGTGTTAGTGTGTGATGTGTTAGTGTGTTAGTGTGTGATGTGTTAGTGTGTGATGTGTTAGTGTGTGATGTGTTAGTGTGTTATGTGTTAGTGTGTGATGTGTTAGTGTGTTAGTGTGTGATGTGTTAGTGTGTGATGTGTTAGTGTGTGATGTGTTAGTGTGTGATGTGTGATGTGTTAGTGTGTGATGTGTTAGTGTGTTAGTGTGTGATGTGTTAGTGTGTGATGTGTGATGTGTTAGTGTGTGATGTGTTAGTGTGTGATGTGTGATGTGTTAGTGTGTGATGTGTTAGTGTGTGATGTGTTGTCGGTACCCTTCTCGTTGAACGGCGTGTGCCAGGCTAACAGGAAGTTGTTGGGCTTGAGGTTTGCGCATCCCTGAGCGGTGCTGGGCCCCGGGGCCCGACCCTGCAGACACACCATGGCCTCCACATAGAGCCGCACCAGCTCCCGGTACAGATCCTCCAGACACCAGTAATCTGAGGAGGACACACACACACACATACACACACACACACACACACACACGATCAAATCCCACGGCTGCTGGAGCACGACTGGCATCCACACACACACACACACACACACACACACACACACACTCACTCACTCACTCACTCACTCACTCACTCACTCACTCACTCACTCACACACACACTCACTCACTCACTCACTCACACACTCACACACACACATCACTCACTCTCTCACACACACACACACACACACACATGTCTGGTGCACTATCTTTGTGAGGACTCTCCATAGACGTAATGGTTTTTATACTGTACAAACTGTATATTCTATCTCCTTACACTGCCCCATCCCTAAACCTGCCCATCACAGGAGACATTCTGCATTTTTACATTTTCAAAAAAACTAATTCTGTATGATTTATAAGCTTTTGTACCCATGGGGACCTCAATTTAGGTCCCCACGGTGACACGAGTCCCCATGAGTCTGTGTGCATTCAGGTTTAAGTCCCCACCGGTGTAGAAAAACATGTCCACACACACACACACACACACACACACTCACACACTCACTCACTCACTCACTCACACACTCACTCACTCACTCACTCACTCACACACACACACACACACACACACACACACACACACACACACTCACACGCACACACACACACTCACACGCACACACACACACACACACACACTCACTCACTCACACTCACACACTCACTCACTCACACTCACTCACTCACTCACTCACACACACACTCACTCACTCACACACACACACACACACACACACACACACACTCACTCACACTCACTCACTCACACTCACTCACTCACTCACTCACACACACACTCACTCACTCACACACACACACACACACACACACACACACACACACACACACACACACACTCACTCACACTCACTCACTCACTCACTCACTCACACACACACACACTCACTCACTCACTCACACACACACACACACACACACACACACACTCACTCACACTCACTCACTCACTCACACACACACACACACTCACTCACTCACTCACTCACACACACACTCACTCACTCACTCACTCACTCACTCACACACACACTCACTCACTCACACACACACACACACACACACACACACACACACTCACTCACACTCACACTCACACTCACTCACTCACTCACTCACTCACTCACACACACACTCACTCACACTCACTCACTCACACACACTCACTCACTCACACACTCACTCACTCACACACTCACGCAGACACACTCAAACTCACGCAGACACACACACACACACACACACACACACACACTCACTCACTCACTCACTCACACTCACACACTCACACACACACACACGCAGACACACACTCACTCACATATACACACACACACTCACTCACTCACTCACACACTCACTCACTCACGCACACACACACACACACTCACACAGACACACTCAAACTCATGCAGACACACACTCACTCACATATACACACACACACACACACACACCAGAGTTTCCGCTAGAAAAAAATGGTGCCGGTCAAAGTGACCGGCAGAGGTTTCGTTTTCCGGACATTTCAATGATATGCCGGTCAAATATCGCCTCTTAATTAGTCAAGTTGAGGAAAACTGGAGGAAGGCTATGTAACTTAAAAAATGACATAATCAGGCCGAATGCAACATGTTTATTAGCCTATAACTTTCAAAAGAAAAAACGAAAAAAAAAACATGAACGTCTGTTTGGCGTCAATCAACGCCAATTGTTTTTACTAGGGTTTCACATTCATAGTTTAACAAACCAATCCCCCTTCCCCACATAAAATATCTGAAGCCTATTGTTTTTACTCAAGCGAACTTCCCAGTGTCTCTCCACAACCTGCAATGTGCATAAGCCGCGTAACCTTGTTCTCTGCAAGGCGACTTCGCTGCTTCGTCTTGCTCCGATTCTGCAGCGAGAACCCCCTCTCTGCAGGAACACTCAAGACCCAGTTTCTACTATGGTTATGTACGTTTCTTCATTCGGATCTATTTGCGATCCATTCCATTCTAAACAAACAACGCAGTTTACCTATATGCTTCGTCCTTTCATTATTCATTAAGATAATAATTAGCCTAATAAATGCGCGCATAATTATCAGTGAACTTGATAAATGTTGCAGATATGTTTTGCTACGCATGCACAAACAAATGCCTTCAACTTATGTGTGCAAAATTCCGAATAAAATGAATGTGCAGCAATTTGTACAAATAGAGAGTCTATGTCTAGCTACTATATGTGTTGTAGCCATTAATTAAGCTCATTTAGTTTAATATTTGTTAAAATATTATAATGTTATTTTTTAATTTATGTTGATTATGAAAAGTGAACGAGTAGGATGGATGCGCAATATCGAGAGACATGGAGCGGGTCAGACATGATTTTGACCACTTAATTAAGTTTGGTTTTGTAGAAAGACTTTTTTTGAAGTGAATTTCGTTTTGTATAAATTATATCTTAATTAAAAAAAATTTTTTTATCAACCAATTGCCTGTATTTAATATATAAGCAGCAAAAATACCAGACGATAGGCCTAATCATGGAGGCGCCCACGCGGTCACTTGCATTGCTCGTGAACGGGAGCGCATCTCATCCTAATTTAACGAAACTCAGCGTAGGCCTCACAGACATGAAATATATCTTAAGAAAGCTTGAAATGTCTTTTTAACAATTTAAAACGAAAAGAAATAGGCTACTCTCTGATTATGTAATCCATGATGCGCATTTATCTCTATAGGCGTTCACTATGGAGATGACGATCGTCAACTTCATCTTTACAGCTGTTGTTGCTGTTAATAAACTAAAAATAATTGTATTAAACAATAAATTCAATGAAATTGTAATTGTATTAAAAAAGCAACAAAAAAAAAAAAATCCTGTTTAAGTTTTTTTTTTTTTTTTTTTTTTTACGCATTAAGGCAGCTGAGTCACTGTCCTCAGTGCCCAGAAAAGCGCTGAAATGGAGATGAAGGGGAACCCGTTTTTATTTATTTTTTGGCTTATTTTAACTGGCCCATCCAGTTTTCTGGAGGCCCACCTACAATCAAAATCCTGGCGCTGCTAGTGCTTCGGTCTGATAAGAAATAAAAGACCGCATTCCACATTGGAATTCAACCAAGCCATGTAATAATGTTTAATAACTTTCAAACGGTAGAGCCTGTTCCTTTATAACATAGCCAAAGGTCGGTGTATTTTTGCTTTATACATTTTAGGCTTATTCTCAAATTCAGATTGTGTTAGGGGGGCGGGATTATTAGGCAATTTTAATCGGACAATTTGACCGGAGAGATTTATTTTTGTCGGACATTTCATTTTTTTTCCGGACAATGTCCGGTAATTACCGGACAACGGAAACCCTGACACACACACACACACACTCACTCACACACACACTCACTCACTCACTCACTCACACACACACACACACACACACACACTCACGCAGACACACTCAAACTCACGCAGACACACACACTCACTCACATATACACACACACTCACTCACATATACACACACACACACACACTCACGCAGACACACACACGCGCACACAGATACACACTCACAATCAAGCAGACACACACAGATACACAAACAATCAAATCCCACGGCTGCTGGAGCATGACTGGCATCCACAGCGGTAGTCATGTGTCAGGACTACTTTAGCCGTGATTAACCGCAGCTGATTACAGTGTGTGTGTGTGTGTGTGTGTGTGCGTGTGTGTGTGTGTGTGTGTGAGAGAGGTGGATGGAAGGTATTCTAGGGCATTAGGGCTCCTCGGGGGCCACGACAGCAAACAGATGAAGGCCACACACAGACACAGACACAGACACACACACACACACACACACACACACACACACACACACACACACACACACACACACACACACTCTCTCTCTCCTGTGTCCATGAACTGAAGCAGACTCGGCATTATCGATATATGACACTGACAGTGTTGGGGAAACGCATCACAAGTAACTCGAGTTATGTAATCAGATTACTTTTCAAGTAACTAGTAAAGTAACGCATTACTTTTAAATTTACAACAAAATATCTGAGTTACTTTTTCAAATAAGTAACTCTACAAGTTACTTTACTTTCCCAGGACTGACAGCTCTCCTGTCCGCATGCTGAGACATCGTGAGTGAGTGCAGAGGCGAGTGTGTGTGTGTGTGTAAACATGATGGTTATTGTAGTTACTCGTCTCTCTTGCACAAAAAAGATTCAGTATTCCTCAAAATTAATAAAAATCAGTGAAATGCAAAATCAGAATACTAAGCAAACCTCCAATAATGAATGTTAAATAAAACAAATATTTGTATGCATTTAATCTCACTGTATTGATCAGTGTTCTTGCTTCTGAGCTTGTTTTATTGGTGAAGTGTTAAACTCTCTTCTCCTGCATATTCTTCTGTTTGAGCGGCGCATTTACACACGTACATATGCATTTCCATCAACCTTATTATTTCAATTTTGGTGTGAAAAGGCTTTTACATTTGCCCAAAAAATATAACTTTTTTGTTATATAAAAAAAAAAAAAGC